>APFE031373363.1:188321-217793 GCA_000404065.3 Pinus taeda
AGAGCAGAGCTCGATTACAAAAATAAGACACGATGCTCCTCACAGGGAGTTTCTATCCTTTATATATGACTCCTACGTGTAATACCACGGGCCAATACCGCGTATTACTAATACCATCTATCTAATACTACGGTCCATTTGCAACTAATTGTGGTTCCTTTATTAATTGTGGATTAACCACTTACAATTATTAATATGGGCTTTATTGACTCTTAACTATGATGTGGTCCCATTACATAGATAAGGGGGTTAGGGTGGGACCCTAACACTACCCCCCTCAATACTTCGAATTCACCACCTTTGGAATTATTTGCATGGGAAAGTTATGTTCTGCCTACCTCAGTGAAAATTGTCACCCTCGACGTGAACATTCCACGCTACTTCGTATGCTAAGTTTCCTGTAGCGTAGCTTCCTGTAGAAATCGTTCTCGGCTTCTGGAGGAGGTTACGGTGGCACAGGACTAGTCTAAGCAGTAGCAGGACGTTTGAACAGACCGAGAACTAGGGCTAACAACTTGGAGAGGAGGAGGATGCGTACTCGGCTGCAAAAAGGTTGTGAGCATAAATGACTGCAGTGCATCATAAGTATTCAACTGGGCGATTTTGAAATGCTGCAGAATTCATGGCGCGGGGGTGAGCTGTCCCTGTTGATCCGTTGGCCGACGTCATGGCTATCATTCCCCAGCGTGCCCCTGACTGCCGAATTCTTCCCTCTGCATTCACCACCGCCATTCCTGTCATACCGCTGCTTCTCCCCGACTGGACACTTCCCACGTGTCAATTACCCAACTTTTCGACATAACCAAGCCCATTCGGATCCTACGAGGCTGCCTGACTGGTTGTGGTGGCTAGTTGAATGGCAACCAGACTTGTTCAATCCGTCCATTCTCATAGTCATGCATATTTAGAGTATAGCTTATGTAATTTGACAAAATAAGGTTAGGCACTTACCTGTGCGGTCGTGGACGTGGTTTTTTCTCAGGTTTCGGAACGAGGGATGCTGGATCTTCTTGCTATTGCATTGTGCACAGATGCTGGAGCTCCTCTTCATTGGCTGCTGCTCGCTACGAGACTTTGAGACCTGTTTCCCTAGTGGTGAATGCTACATGCACCGGTTTTGCGAGCTGCTGGTGTCTTCATGGTATGTGCTCCAGTTGGATCAGCTGCTACAGGATTCTTGTAGTCGTTTCTCCTTCTGGGGTGCATGTTGAAATAAATGGAGTCACGTTCATAGGTGAAGGGTCTTGAGGTTTCCTTGACAGGTGAAGTGTGCGAACCTCAGAATGCCTTATTTTTTATTTGAAAAAAACAAATTTTTATCTGAAAAAATAGGGTTCTGGTATGCATGTGCAGGTATATTCGACCAGATGAGAGCAATGGTGGTGAAAGGAGGTGAAACAAGTGGAGGATGGAAGAAAAGAGTGGTTTCATGCCTCTTCAACAGTCTTCAAGCTTCAAATCCTTCTCCATAATCAGTTCTGGCCCCCCCAAAAGCTCTATAGGATGTTTCCTATAGAAATATAGAACTTCCTGTAGAAAGTCCTGTAGCTTCCTGTAAAAGGCTAAATCATGACCAGATTGTGTCCAAACCTTGGAAAAATGAGTGTTCATGGAGGGAGTGTATGTGAGGCTCCCTGGTAGCTTGGTAGGGACCCTTGTCCTTGAGTTGAGAGGCCTCATTTTTGCACTGTGTTCCTGCAACCTACAACACTTTTCAGAGATCAGCTTGTTTATTTTTCCTCGGTTTCTTCCTTCTTCTCTTTTTTTCTTTCTTTTTTTTCTCTTTTTTTTTTTTTTAAAGAGACAGCAGGAGCACCTCAATGAGGTTTTCACCCCTACTATCTGCCTTGGGCACCTCAGAGAGGTTTTCACCTAAGGGTCTTTTTATTCCAATTCTTTTTTCAGAGAGACAGTAGGAGCGCCTCAATGAGGTTTTCACCCCTACCATCTGCCTTGGGCACCTCAAAAAGGTTTTCACCCAAGGATCTTTTTTATTGCATTTTTTTTTTTTTACATAATGATGCTCAGGGTGTGCCCAAAACAGAGGCAGAACCCTTCTCTATGACCAGCACTGATTTTTCCACAGTTTTGACGAACTCTTGCCTCGAAAGAGGTTTCCTGTAGATCTTTAGTCGATGCCCATTGACAAGCATGGGGATGGCTTCTTCATCAATAGTCTGGATAAGGACAGAACCATTGTCATTACACTTTTCCACTGCATATGGTCCTAGCCATCTTGTCCTCGGCTTCCCTTTGAAATCCTTATGTCTGGAATCATACAGCAGTGCCCAATCTCCTGGCTAGAATTGTTTGTCATTGAAGTGCCGGTCATGCATACCTTCCTCTGAAGTTGAATCACTTCTGAGTGGAGGAGGGCCTGGATTCAGTGTTCATCTAACCCATTCAGCTGCATTAACCTTTCTTATTGAGCATGGCTAAGATCTAGGTCCAGCTGAGCTGCCATCCTCAATGTGTTATATTCAAACTCGATTGACAGCAAAGCTCTCTTCCCATAGACCAACTCATAGGGTGTGAAACTGGTTTTGGTCTGCCAAGTGGTGTTGTAGGCCCAAGTGGCCTCAACCAGGCGATCTGCCCAATCCTTTCTGCTGTTGTTCACCACCTTAGTCAAAATCACTTCTAATGCTCTATTGGTGACTTCCACTTGCCCATTCGCTTGAGGATGATATGGGGTGGAAGTCTTATGCTTGATCTTATGATGAGCAAGAAAGTCTTCAATCAAGTTGGAGGTAAACTGGCTTCCTTGATCGATGACTAACTCTCTTGGGTAGCCAAATTTGTAGAAAATATTTTCTCTTAAAAACTCAACCACCTTTTCTTCTATTGCTGCTTTGATTGCCTTGGTTTCTGCCCACTTTGTAAGATAGTTTGTGCACACAATGATGTAAGACTTTTGCCTTGAAGGAGGGTTGATAGGACCCAAAAAATCCATACCCCACTTCTCAAATGGCTCAAGAGTCACTTGAGGTTGGAGAGGCATTTCATCCCTCGGAGTCGGTTTCCCCATCCTTTGGCATCGATCACATTGGCTGATATATCTTCTGACATCTTCATGAAGAGTGGGCCAATAGTAGCCTGCATGTAGAATTTTGAAGGTAGTCCTCTTGGCTGCAAAATGTCCTCTACAAGGCCCATCGTGACAGGTTAGGAGGATGTCAAGGACTTCCTCCTCCCTTACACAATGCCTTAAGATTTGATCAGGGCCAAGATTGAACAGGTTGCCCCCGACCCAAGTGAATTAGGCACTTTTCCTCACGATTTTGCTCTTCTCCTTTGAGGATAGATGCGAAGGGAACTGTGCTAAGACCAGATAGTTTGCTATATCAGCAAACCATGGGGAGAGTACTGAGATAACAAACAGATGCTCATCTGGTATCTGGTCATCCACTGTTCCTTCTTCACCTGCAGGCAAATCCAATCTAGACAAGAAGTCAGCAACAACATTTTCTTTACCTGGTTTGTCAACGATAGTCAAATCAAACTGCTGAAACAAAAGTAACCATCTAATAATACAAGCATTCACCTCAGGCTTATTCATTAAATATCTAATTGCAACATGGTCAGTATGTACAAATGTTTGATAGCCAGTGATGTAGTGTCAGAACTTGTTCAGGGAATGGACCATGGCCAGGAACTCTTTCTCAGTTACCGTATAATTCATTTCTGCTTTGGATAAATTTTTGTTGACAAAGTATATGGCATATGAAAGTTTTTCTTCAACTTGTCCTAAGGCTACTCTTATGGCTTTGTTTCAAGGCATCAGTGTGGATGTGGAAAGGTAGGGCCCAGTTTGGGCCTCTCAAAATTGGGGCGGACACCAACTTATCCTTTAATTCATTCAGAGCCCTCTGGCAGTCATCAGACCATTTAAAATCAACATCTTTTGCTAAGAGGCCAAACAATGGCGAGGCTAGCTTACTAAAGTCTTTAATGAATCTTCTATAATATCTCGCTAAGCCTAGGAAACTCCTAACATCTCTTACCTTCTGAGGAGGTGGAACCTTTTTGATGATAGCAATTTTATTGGGATCCACCTATAATCCTTGGCGAGAAATGGTATGACCTAACACGGTCCCTTCAGTCATAAGGAATTCACATTTTTCAGGGCTGAGGGATAGGTTCATCTCAATGCACTTGCTCAAAACTTTTCCCAGGTTAGACAAGGCTTCTTGGAAGCTAGACCCGTAAGGAGTAAAGTCATCCATATAGATTTCCACCGAATCATGAACCAACTCGGCAAAGATGCTCAACACAGCTCTCTGGAAAGTGGCAGGGGCATTGCATAGCCTAAAGGGAAGGACTCGGTAGGCAAAGGTACCCCATGGACAAGTGAAGGTGGTCTTATCTTGGTCCTCCGGGTTGATTTGGATCTGATTATCCCCGCTGAACCCATCTAGGAAAGAGAAAAACTTCTTTCCTGCCAGTCCATCCAACACTTGATCTATGAAAGGCAAGGGGAATTGGCCTTCTTGGTGGCTTTGTTAAGTTCTCGGTAATCTACACAGATTCTCCACTTCCTGTTTTTCTTGGGCACAAGCACTAGAGGTGAGACCCACTCACTGTCAGAGATGGGGTAGATGAATCCTGCATATAACAATTTTTGCAATTCTTCTTTGACGATGTATTTAAGGGCTAGATTCATTCTCCTCTAAGGCTACCTGACTGGTTTACAATCCTCTTTAATGTAAATGTGATGGGTACAAACCAAAAGGTGGACTCCTTTCATCTCCTTATAGCTCCAAGCAAAAGCATCCCAATGATTGTTCAATAAGCTACACAGCTCCTTCTCCTGGGAGGGAGATATGGAGGAGCTGATCTTTAAGGTTCTTTCGGGACCAAATTCCACACTCTTAACTCTGGGAGAGGTCAGATCAGTCACATAGAGGTCCACTAAAGCACTGGCTTGGGTATCTTCCACCAAATCCTCTAATGACAATGCACTGGGAGGTGGGTTTTGAATCAAATTCTCAATCAAGTCATCCTCGATTTGAGGGCCTCTCCTGGTGGCTTCTACTGTGCACAAAGATGCAGAGTAGACCTCATCCTCATCTCCCTCTTCCAACCAGAGTGGTAATTCATGTTCTATCAGAGGTTGGGCAGGAGGATAGAGGACTAGCTGTTTGGACATAAGCCCATTCTTGATGGTCATGCTCCCAGCTCAACAACTGATGTAAGCATTCGCAGTGGCTAACTAAGGCCTTCCCAAAATGAGGGGGTATCCAGTGATTTTTGCCTTTGGCTGAAGGACCAAGAAGTCTGCAGGGTACTCCCAAGAGACAACAGAGACCAGGACATCTTCCATAATCCCTTTGGGAATCACGGTGGAGTGGTCTACTAATTGCACTACTGTCGAGGTCTTCCTTAAGGAACTCTGAAGGTTGAGTTTAAGCATAGTGTCCCTGGTCATCACATTAATGGCAGCCCCTAGATCGATCAAGGCATGGAGGATTATGGTTCCATTAATGTGGACATCAACTACAGGACTCCCAGGGTCCAAATATTTTAGACAGATTACTTGCCCCAACATTAGATCAGACAGTTGTCCTATGACATTGATAGTCGGGGCATCTATCTTGCGCCTACCAGGGTGCCTGAAACACTTCTCCTTGATCAATTTGTTGTATATTGGTACATCTTTTATGGCCTGGAGAAGTGGTATTTTCACACACAATTGCTTAAGTTCTCCCAGAAGTTCAGTCTCCTCTAGGTTTGGTTGCGTGGTTACTGTTAGTCGCTCAGGAAAGGGTGGAATGGCTTTGGGTTCACTTTCCTGTTTTTCTTCCTCATCCTCCGGGGGAGGAAGTTGGCGGTTTGGAAGGACCTTCCCAAATCGCAGGTTGATCTCTTGGATCTCCACAACATAGGTAGGGCATGTTGTCTCCCCAGTGTATACCTGCTAGGCCTGTCTGTTGTTGGGGTTTGGGTTCGGCTGGGCAGGCATTTTGGGGTTGTCTTGGAGGAGCAGGAGGTAATGGTTGTGGTTGAGCAAGTGGTGGAGGAAAAATGGTGGGAAGAGAGTTGTATTGGGGCCTCCACCCCTGCTGAGGTGCATTCCACTGAGGCTGTGGTTAGACAGGTGAGGGAAACGAATGAGCAATAGGTTGAGTATGGTATTGAGATGGATAAGACCATGGAGGAGGTGCGGACCAGGAAGGATGAGCAGGGAACCCCAAGAAGGTATATGAGCGGATGGGTTGGGGCTATAATAAGCTTGGGATGTCCCTTGCATCCCCTGCTGGTAAGGTCTGGGCCCATGCGGCCTCCTTTGGTTGAGGAAGTAGAGAGGTTCAGTGGTTGCCTCAGTCCCCTGGTACATGGCTTTAAATCTGGGTAAGATTGGGCATTGGTTTGTGGGGTGGTCTTCCTCACAAGCAAAGCATACCTCTACTGAGTGCAATGGACACTCGTTCTTAGGGTGCTTCCTCGTACATCTGGGACAAAAAATGGCCAAAGCCCTCTCAGCTTCCTCTTTCTTTTGTTGGATTCGGAAAGTGTCAAGTTGGATGGCAATGGTCTGTCTCATCTCTCTTTTGAGGTCTTCCATCTGATTGTAAAACTCATGCTTGGAGAAGGTGGTACTAGCTGAAAGTGGATTCCCCCTACCTCTTTCCCAGGCTTCCCTAGAATGGTTTCTAAACACAGTCTTTATGTCCTCATAAGGTAGTTGGTAGATGTCTCCTCTAGCTAGCAAATGAAGGGTATCTAGAAGGTCTTCAGGACCTCCTCGGAGCAGAACCAGCTTCAGAGATTCAGGGTCAGGTATGCACCTATCCCATTTATAACTAAGTTGGAACCTTTCCTCAAAGTCTTCTGAAGACTCATCATTTCCAATGGTCATCTGAAAGATCTCTCCCTTTGTTTCCTTTGACCTACAGTAGTCCCAATATTTGTTGTTAAAGGCTTGCTACATCTGATCCCAAGTGGTGATACTATTTCTAGGTAACCCCATGAACCAGCGTAGTGCTGCATCCTTGAGGGTAGAAGGAAAGAGTTTCAACTTTTTCTCATCCTCGACATAGTCATAAGTTCGACAAAGGACATCAAACTCAAACAGGAAGGTATCAGGGTCTTCAGTGGTCAATCCATGGAAGTGAGGTAAGGCTGAGGGGCTTATGTTCTTCATTTTCATGTCCCCATTGGTTTCTCGGATGGAAAGGCACCTTATATTCTCTCATCATCTCCTATACTGTTTCTGTGTTCAGCCATGGTCTCAAGAGGGATGTTCTCTTGCTCTTCTTCTGTTATAGGATCTTCGTATATCTCTGGAGGTTCACCTATAGGTTCTTCTGGATCACAGCCACCAAAGAAGAGAGAAGGGTGACTCAGTGATGTGGTGCAGGTGTTGGGTAAGAATTTTCCAATGTTGTCTCTATTCCTACGAGGCATGAAATGAAACATTTTTTTTTTTTTTTTTTTTTTTTTTTTTTTTTTTTTTTTTTTTTTTTCGCTGTAATGCAAAACTGAAAACGATTTTAATTGCAACAAAATAAAATCTATTCTTGCTGGAATTGAAAATTGCGGAATTGGAAATGAAAGTAGGAAAAGGACTAATCTATTTTGCTGAAATGAAATTGCAGAGTGAGATGCTCGGCTATCGCTTGCAGAATTGAAATGCTAAATTCTATGCTTGCAATTGAAATGCTAGTCTAGAAAGCAGAAAGTCAGTCTACTTTGCGGAAATGAATATTGCAGAAGGAAATGAAATAAACTACTTAGCAGAAGGTGTGTAGTAGAAAATAGAAAGATAAAATGAGCAATCACAATAAGCTTCTGACGCTTCTCGACAACGGCTTTCAAAAATAGGTGGGCTCCAGTATTGCAGCAATAAATGCTGCAACTCTTGGGACTCCCTCTTACTTTTATCATCTGTAGTTTGTACAAAACTTGGAAGCGAGGGCTGTATGCACAAGTACTAGGTCTTGCCCCCGCAGTGTCACTGGTCGGCGGCAACAAGTTCACTGAAGCTTAAGACAACTTCTAGTGAGCTCTGAAAGAAGCTTTTAATTGATGATGGAAGACCAACAGGATCAGGCTAATCTACTGCAGAAAGAAACTGAAAAGCTTAAAGGAAAGCAAACCCTAGCAACCCTAATTTTACCAGCTACCTACTGATGCAAGAAAGAGGATGAAAGCTACTGAAAGAGATGCCATTGACTTCTAGGAAGGTAAAATGCATGTGACTAAGCTACTTCTACATTAAAATCTGGAAAAAAACATCTTTTTGTATTTTTGAGTAAGTTGTCAGAATTATCATGCATGTGCTTTAACTGGTTTTTGATTGTGCAGAGGTGGATTGGCAAAAGGAAATGCTTGCAGGAGGTTGGGAAGGTTCGAAGAGGGCCTAAGGGTCCCTAGCACCCTTCCAGAGAGTTTCACAGAGTTTGGCTATCACTGCTTTTGTGAGCTTCTACAGGAAGTCTGCAGGGGTACTATAGGATGTTCTGGAATTTCTATAGGATGTTCTGTAATTTCTAGGGATGTTCAGAAAGAGGATTTTGGAGGATTGATGGAGGAAGAAAAGTCAAGGAGTGGGTATGGAGGTGAGATAAGGGTGTGAGGAGGTCCAGGACTTGGTGGATGGAGCTGAGGAGTGGTGAGGATGGTTGGATTTGTTCAAGGAGGGGTAGAGCAATGTTGCACAAAAATATGGGAATTAGGGCAAAGCGAGTGAATGTGGCAAATGTAAGGCAAGGATTTGGGTTAGAGGATGGAGCAGGCGGGATTGATGGAATACAGATAGATAGAGAAGTATTGCAGGTGCTCTGCAAGTTATTTCTCAAACTAAACAAACAAAGACTTGGAAAATCAAGGACCTAGCTACTTTAACCTAATCTGACCTAGATAACAGCAAAGAAAATGAACAGAAGTTTATTTGCAACAAAATCGTGTGAAGTAACTATGCAACTAAGCAATCATGAACCTGAGCATGTAACCACAATTGGTATCAACTTCGGCAAATGAGAATCTAACACTAATAATTGCATGGTGAAGCAAAGACAATGTTTTTGGTGGCAGCAAGGTCACCTTGGTCCCAACTCATGATCCCACTAAGGGAGAGGTGAGATCCGAGGTGCTTGATAGCCTTTTTCTGAAGATCTTCCCTGTTATTAACCTATCAAATCAATCTGAACATGAAAAGCCTTCTTAATCATCAACTATGATCTAGGTAACCAAGCAAGATTATAATCTACTTAACAGAAATTACTTTGCAAAGACATAAAAAGCAAGTAACAGCACACAAAGGAAGACTTGGCACTTGGGTTGGCCCAACCCCAAGAGCTATAGGCTCCTAAGAAAAAAATAGAACTGATGCCAAATAAAGCTGCCTTCCATTACTCAAAAATAACCATGTCACAAGAAAGTTATACAGCAACAACTACAAAATGAGCTGAGAAAATAACAGCACTATAGTGCAAAATACGACAGTTCAAAAAGTAACCTACGAAGGTTGGAAGCCTTCCTATTTATGCACTATGAGGGTCTCTAATAGCCCTCCTTAACTCAAGGGGCTCGGCTGCTCAAACTGCCAGTGATCAGCCACTTTACACAAGACTGCTCGGCTGCCCTTGGGAATCCTTTTCGATGGCCTGCTAAACTCTGAGCTGAGGGTGGAGATTTCGAGGAAGGGGCCATTTAATGTAGGGGACACCCTTCCCACGAATCCTCACCCTTGTTCCTTCATGCTTGGTTGTCATCTGGCTCATAATTGCTTTGCCTTGGTCCAAAATTTGTCCAAAAATCTCCATTAACCACGTGTTAGTCTTCTTGGTCAAGTGACTATCCTCATTCATTCAACTAACATAAATATACTCAAAAAACATGCATAAACTATGAAAAATGGTGGATTGACGAAGAACAGTTAGGCAAAATGCGTCTAATAAGTTACCCAATTCTGGGGCTCATCAAAAGGCGAGGCAGATAATCCTTGAGGAAGTTTGAGACCACATTTTCTCCAGTTTCCATGGCAAGAAAACTCTATATGCTATGTGGAAATCATTAAAATACTTGTATCAAAACAAGAGTGACCAGAGGAAATTGGCATCGAAGGAAAAACTTCGAAAAATAAAAATGGAGAAAGGTGAGACTATTCCAAAATACTTGACCAAGTTCACTCAATGTTGACATGAACTTGGAAGTTTTGGAATCATGGTTGTAGAGGATGATATGGTGAGTCTTGCTTTTCTGGGACTCCCAAAGAGTTGGTATAGTTATTAGGAATCTATCAATGGTCAAGAGAAGCTACTAGATTGCAAATGACAGTGGTCAGATTTGATGAGGAGAAGATCAAGAGTAACACCAAGGATGGCTCTTCATCAAATACTGATGATGAAGGGAATTGTGCCTTAGAAATTAAGGCAAATAAGAGAAATATGCCTTAGTGATTAAGGAAAAGAAGGGGAAAGGGAAAGCTCCCATTCCAAATCAGTTTCTTGTCATGGAGGCAAGAAGAAAGACATGACGAAAGTGAAATGCTTTCATTGTCATGAGCTGGTCCATTTTGCTACAAATTGTCTACTCAAGTAGTCCAAGAAGAAGTCCTCATGAGGAGCGGCAGGTGAGGCTTTGGCCTCTCAATTCAAATTGGACTTTTGCCTCATTACATGCATGGTGTCATCAATGATGGGAAGTGAATGGTACTTAGACAATTGAGCTTCATTCCACATGACTGACGACAAGGAGATATTCAGTGACCTGGAGAAGAAAGATCTCCAAATGCATATCGAGATGGGTGATGATGGGAGGTATCATGCTACTGAATTGGGCATGGTTACTTCTAGGAGGGAGCATAGAGCTCTGCTCACCTTGCAGAATGTTATGTATGTGCCCAAGATGAAGAAGAATTTGGTATATGTTGTCATGGATGAGGATAGAGGCTATGATGTGATCTTATTGAAAGGAAAGGTTTTCCTTCAACACATAGCCATGGGTCAGGTAAAGAAGATAGGGATTCAAGTGAAGAATCTCTATAAGCTGAAAGGAGACTGAGTGGAGAGATCCATTCAAGAAGAGAAGAAGCAGTCTTCGAAGTAGTCTCAGACAATTGTGGAGTAGTCACAATTGGAGAAGCATAGAGGAGACTGGGTGGAGGCATCCACTCATGCAGAGACCTCCAGTAGGGGGAAATTTCGAGCTAAGTGGGCTGATGGAGCACATGAAGCCATACCTCTAGGTGTGTGGTAAGGCAATGTGAAGTGATAGTCCTAAGAGGGTTGAAATTGGGCAGGGTCCATTGAGAGGTTTTATTTCATGGATCATACCTTGCTATGGGAGCCCAAAGTACACAGTAGCAGGAGGAATCAGTGGTGACTGATGTAGTTAAAGATTAGAGTGATAGAGGCTAGAGAAGTTAGATACTGAAGAGCACAAAGAAGGGTTGACAATAGTGCAGAAAGGAAGAGTTAGCAGAAGTGCAAAGTTTTCATTCGATAGAGGAAAAAAGAGTCAGAGACTTTAATGGCAGATGCATCATACTGATTCATGTTGGATGTTTTTGTTTATAAAGTTGTTATAGCGGTAACACTAGAGAGAAGTGTTGCATGTAGAACATTCCAAAGGTTCAGGACCAGGATAGAGTTGAATTCCTTTCTTGTTGAGAGGGAGTGTTGAAAATAGCAACAAAAAATGTTAAAAATAGCATCTAGAAATTCCAATTTAATCTATCCTTGAATTAAATTGTAATTCTTTTCTCATAGCAACTTGTAATAGTTAACTAAGTTATGTTGACTTAGTTAGCTTAGGAATTTTGAGTTGGAAGTCTATTTGAAGTCATGTAAGTGTGGCACCTAAGTTTTAGGGGTCTATATTGAGTTTATTTGAGTTCTAATTAGATAACTCAGTTTGATTGAGTTATAGACAATTAAAATAGTTCTAACTGTTAGTGGAACCAGTGGAGGTCTAGTAGTGAGTTGGTGCACTGGTGCATCCTTAGTGCTACTCTAGCTAACTGAAGATTCACTAATGATAAACTCATTTATGTCAGTTCAAAGAAAGACCCAGTTGAGACTAGAGTGTAGGGACAATGTACTATCAGTTGTTTGATTTACTGAGTTGTAAATATCATGCATCCAATCGTAGAAGGAGCTATGTTTGGATTCCGCAGTTTTGGAAGCATGAATTCCATTTAAATACAGGTTAGTCATCCTACGAATTGCGTAAGGAAATAGGGGTTTGGAGAGCTATAGAATAGGCCAAGAGTTTGGCTTGAGCTAGCTTGTGAGCTGAGAGTTGATTATACTTGTGGAGAGATTGTTCTTGTGAGAACAAGAATTGTATTCTCATCTTTGATTCCTGAATAATGCAATATGGGTAGTAGGGGGTTTAAGCCATGGCTTTCCCTAGATACATATTGTGTTATGTGCCATTGATTATCTTCCTCTTGTCAATTACTATTTTCATCGATCTATTGGCTTCCGCTGGTAGAAAGTAGAAGAAAATTCTTGTCCTGTTCTTTAGTAAATTGCATGAGCTTGTGAATCTACATGAAATTCTAAATGGTATCATAGCTAGATATGTAGAAAAATCTACATGGTATCGGAAACAGATATGTAGAAATTTTGTACATTCAGTGTAGACTTAGCAAAATCATACTTGTGAAAGGTTTCTACAATCACTAGAGAAAATTTCAACCTAAAAGTGGCCTCCTAAGGAAAAATAATAAAATAATAGTTAAAATAATAAAATAAGAGTTATAAATTTTGGATGGAAAAGAAAAAACAATTTTTTTTAATTGTATTTTTGACTTATCTCCTTATAGGTTTACTCAAATTTCAAGTGTAAGCACTCCTTGGATACAGAATTAAATTCTAACTCCAATGAGTACCCATTATGCATACTTTTGAGAAGACCCACAATAATAAAAATTGAGGATATGTTAAAAAAACATATTCAACACATTTTTTTAATGTATCTTCAACTTTTATCAATGTGGTTTTTCTCAAAAGTATGCGTAATAGGTACTTGTTGGACATGGAATTTAATTATGCATCCAATGAGTGTTTACACTTGAAATTTGAGTAAACCTATAAGAAGATAAGCCAAAAATACAATTAAAAAATGATTTTTCTTATTTTCCTAGAAAATATTTACATGGACCTCTTTTTAAATGTAAAAGATTTTTATTGCTTTACATATTATGACATGGAATTTATATGAAAATTTCATGGGAACTTTTAGGCTGAAATTTCCTCTAATGCTCTCATGGCTTGAGCATGATCCCGATTTCACCCTTGTGGGAATGACCTCCTCCCCTGCCCCTACAGTTGTGCATGCAATGGCATTGCATGGTGGCCAATCAGTTAATTTTTTCCTTAGTGTCTCCGAAACACCACAAACAGGTAGCTTCGACCTGTATAGAAACGATACACTATTCCACAAATATCAGTGAAATACAGGTATAGACCCAAATACATTTTCCTCACAAACACAGAAGAATGACCACAATACCTCCAGGCTCGATTGTCCAAGGGGCACCCACTAGATCTGTGTGAGCCTTCTACCAGAAATGAGCACCACCGGCTACTAAGGGGCACAAAACATTAGCATTCATGTCCATAAATGTAATTGAGAGTGAAATATCCACTAAGCTCATGTTGCAAGAGTGATAGAGAGGGGTTTATATAACAATAATAACTCTACCATGCCTTGTTTAAAAAAACCACTCAATCCCAATAGAAAATAAGGTAAGGCCTTTAAAGACCCTTGATCTCCCAACATCCCAAAAGTTGATACCCCCCAAATAGAAAATCCACTGTGCTCTCTGATCCAAAGAGTTGGTAAACTTGTAATTACCTAAGGGTTTCCCATGAACAAAGGCCTTCAAAAACAATAGGTAAGATTCACACTCCTCAAGTTGGAACCCTGAGCGTTGACTACAACCACGACTACTGCTAAAGGCATACTGACCCATGAAAACCTATTCTCAAACAAACAAAATCCCCTTCCAATTACAACTCTAGAACAAAAGTAATAGGTCTATCCAAACAATAGATAAATTTGCATAAAACTAGGAAGTTAACCAACTAAAGCTATTTGAATGGAAGCTATTAAAGCGCACAAAATCCCATAAAATGATTTCGAGAGATTACAAAAAAATTTGGAGCTGGGAAAAGGAAATGTTACCCATATAGACACACGCCCATCCCATGACGAAGGCCTCGAGAGGGATAAAAGGTTGCAGCGGGAGAAACATTACGAATAATAGAAAAGGAAGGGGTTCAGATCAATGCTTTTATCCCATAAAACCATTGGGGGGGGAACCAATAGCTCTGAGGACATTGAGAAGATAATCCCAACTCATTCTATCATAAGCCTTAGAAATGTCTAGTAATTAGCATACCAAGGGATTTTAATTTTTTTAGGGAATGAATAACTTCTTGGGTTGTGACAATACCATCAAGGGTTTTGTAGTATACCTAGGGGGGATAATAGGGGGTACTGAGGGAGGTACCCAAGGGAATAATGTGATAAGATCATTGTATTAGATGTATGGTATTGAGAGAACCATGGTATTGTATGTATGAAGCCTATATAGAGGCTGGAGACTCTCCATTGAGAGATGACGAGTGTTGTTTGGTATTAAAAGCATTAGCTTATGGAGTGATCTCCTTCCTTAAAGAGTAGTTGTATAGTGTTTCCCTACCTCCAGGGTTTTATCAATTAAGGACTTTTTGGAATTATTTCTTTATATTGGAATTATTTCGCTGGTAAATTTTGCACTTTTATATATATATGCAAGTCAAATATACCACAAGTGGTATTAAAGCTCTTTCTTAGGCAAAGTGGGGATATTTTTTTTTTGTAGGATTTTTTTGGGGAAAATAGGGGCGACGAGTTTGCAGATCATATCGTGAATTTTTTGTGAATGTTTTTCAAAAATAAAGTGCATATCTGAGATCCTCTTAAAAAGTCACCTAATTTCAAAAAACAAATCGTCTGAATTAGAGCTTGGACAACAGAGATATTGTTGAATTAAAATCAATCGTTTTACATATTTTTTTACGGAAAATCATGGACGAAAACTCTCCAATCATTTTTTGTAGAATTTTGTGAAGAATTTTAATAAACTAATTATATATGTGAGCCCTTGTCAAAAATCACAAAATTTCAAAAAGTAAATCATCTGAATCAGTGTTTAGATGGTGGAGATCTCGTTGATTTAAAATCAACCCATTTTCTGAATTTTTTGTGATTGCTGGACAAATTCAGCACAGATATAAGTTCACACAATCCCAACGTGTGATTCCAATATCATGGAAATCTGCAGAATGGTCATTCCATTTTTGAAAACATGTTATAATAAGAATTATGAGCTATATTGACCGAGTTGTGCCCATTTTCAATTTTCACGAAAGTAAGTGATTTTTTACAAAATCCTCATTCTATTTTAAGGGTTACAGAAAGATGTTTTTTACAGAAAAGATGACTGTCCTACTATTGAAGAATTCATAAAAGAGAAAAAAGTTAAAATTTTCATTTTAGACAACTCTGCTAAGTTTTTTTTAACCGATGAGGCTCTAATATGGTGGAACTCACTTGGCTTTGATCTGATGTGGGCACTTTTTGGTGAACAATTTGAAAAATTCCTCTTGGACAAGTGGTCACATGTTGGAAAGGAGGAAAATAAGAGCCATAAAGGATTATTTTATACTAAAATTTCCATATTACAAGTTCATGGAAATATTCAAAAAGAGAACATTATTATGTTTATCAATCCTAGTTGCAACCATAATTTTATCAATGTTAATTTGGAAAAATAATTGCAAGTTCCAGTAAAACATATTGAAAAAACACAAGTCGATAATGAATATGTTCAAATTTATAAAGGTTTGAAGATTTCTATGGATAAGTATGTGTTGCATTCTGAATTTTATGCTTTAGATATCATTGAGGTGGATGTTGTTTTGGGATACCTTTAGATGGAATCCATTGGTACTATCAATATTAATGTGCAGATGAACTTCTTGAAGCTATGGTATAAAAATAAGAAAATTACATTACAGGATATTTCCATCAATAAATAGATAGATTCCAAGGAGGCCCAAGCATAAACATCTACAAGTATTGACACATAAGAGGATGAATCCATGGTACAAGTAATAATGGAAGACAAGCAACAAAAGAAACTACCACAAAAGTAACCATATACCACTCATGCTACATCAAGTGGGGAATTGAAGAAGGATACATCATCAGTGAAAATTTCAGGATATCACCACTCGCACCACCCAACTAGACAATGACCAGCAAGATGGAAAAGAATTAGCAAAAAGGATGAAAACCCCTAGAAGACACACAGAGAGATGTGACAATCCACCCACAAAACATCAACACAGAGGAACCACAAGAACTAGCTTCTTTTTTTTGCTTAAGCAAGTATGGATCCTTCTATATCTATGAGTCAAAAAATATTGTATAGTATATACCACCGTCAACTCAACGTTGAAGAGACAGAAAGGAAATAAAAACAAAAGCCTCCAAGGGCCACCCCATACAGCATTACATATAAAAATTTAAGCCTAAGACATTACTGAAAAGACTCCAGACCAACCTATGGAAAACCCATGTGCTATCACGCGGCCTCCCTCCAGAAAACCCCTACTCAACAAACTGACCCATCAAAACAAGAAGATCGACGGCCGAGAAAAAAAATGCATCTCAAAAGAGCCCGAAGTTTACCAGCCCGGTCCCACCAAGTTGCACTTTGTCGGACCATCGTTGATTCGCAGCACTCGAATCCAACAAATCAGAAGGATTTCACGACGGATAAAAAGGAGGAAAGTTAGTCTGCGATGAAGGGTGGTTTTCTGCCCCCTCACCTTGCCACGTGTCATAGGATGAATGGGATCGCTGTGGAAACAAAAAAACCATTCCCACTCTGAGGGCCGCACAATCAATCCGAAACCACCTGGGAGGTGGTTTTGCAAACTGTACTCCGTAGACTAAAACCCCCAGTTGCCGAAAGACCTAGTTCCTCTGGCAAATGTAGAACTCCTCGCCTTGGATTGGGAAAAAGCAAGGGTGAGAGTGTTCCATCGAGCCAAGACTTAAGAGGAACATCTAAGAACTGCCTCACTCTTACTCCTTGAGTCTGGGCTACCAGACAAGGTTCTATTTCTTCCGCAAACATTACCCAAAAAGAAGGCTCAACTAAGGGAAAATCAAATCAAGCTATTCCCTATGGTATTGAATCTAAACACCTCCCTATCATCTTCCGCCTGATCGCAACATAGAGCTCTCAGTCTACTAGGCCTTAACTCCTGCCACTTCGTCATCTCATTTTTCCTTGTGTAGCTGACCCCCTGGGTTGCCAGAAGATCTACCAGCTTATTTTCCTTTCTGCGAACGTGGTGGAAACTGATAGTGTGCAGGCCCTGAAGATGGCTTTTAATTCTTTGGAAAACTCGAATTAGTTTCCAATGTTTAGAGACTTTGTCTGGTGCAGTTCCGTGGTGAATTTTTTGCACTGAGTTGATAATTAACTCTGAATCTACCTCTAACATGAAATTTTGACAGTTGTCCTGCTTCAACAAATCCAGGCATTGTTCCATAGCCATTAGCTCAGCCATGTTATTGGTGGCTATGCCTAGGTGATAATGAAAGATTTTAACGATACTTCCCTCTGAATTTCTGAGAACACCTCCATATCCTGTTGTTCCCGAGTTCCCCTTTGAAGCCCCGTCAATGTTGTATTTTAAATAGCCTTTTGGAGGAGGATGCCAAAATTCCTTTTTCGTATCCGACGAAATGATCCTCCTGTTAATGTCTAGGAGTGTGAGCCTCTGTAAGCCTAGTTGCCTGAGAATTTTTAAATCTGCATCTGAGGGGGGATTTTTGGGGAAATTGTGAACAGTGGTTCTCACAGTCACCTTGAGCTGTTTCAGGATTAACTCCAGCAGGTGTTGAGGAGGATTTTTTTCTCCCTTAAAAATTCTTTTGTTCCTCTCCTTCCACATGTTCCATATGATGAAGCTTGGTTTAAGAGCCCACGCTGAGTTAAGAATTTCATTATCCGAAATTTTTTTCCTCCAATTGATGAGGGTACTAATGATGCTCCTTTTGTCCCTATCAGATTGTTGAAAGATTGCAGCAAATAAATCCCATAACCAGGATGTGAAAATGCAATTGTTGAGTAAATGTTCCAAGGTTTCTTCTTGAGCTTCACATAAGAGGCATCTTGAAGGCCCTTGTACACCTCTCTTCCTTAAGTTTTCCCAAGTCAGAATTTTCTTGTGATAAACAACCCACATGAAGAGTTTGATTTTCATCCACCTTGGATGTTTCCAAAGGTTTTGCTAGATTTTATCTAGAACTAGGGGATCTAGCTCAAGGAGAATGCTTTTTGCTTCCTTAAGATTAAAGGTGCCCTCTCTCTTATCTCCCCATCTCAGTTGGTCTTGTCCTTCTTCCACTAAGATCTTTCTTTGTTCTATTATTTTCCTGAGCTCCTCTGCTTTGGTTTTCAGGAGATCGTTATTTCTGCAATCTATGTTTCTCCAGATTCTCCACTTTTTCGTAAGATGAGAATGTGTCCAGGAAGCTTTAACCTTTATTAAACCTTGGGAATTCGATTCCTGTTTAAGATCTAGGAATTCTTCTTTTACTAGAATTGATTCTTGCTGCCATTTATCTTCCCAGAAAACAGCAAGATTTCCATCTCTGATTTCCCAGAAGTTATTCTCTTGTACTAGTTTTCTATTTTCCCAGGCTTTGTTCCAAATATAAGAACCCTTTTTATTTCCCGACATTCTTATAAGATCACTGTTCCGCCAAGAATTAGCATATCTTTCTTTCCAGATCTTTGCCCATTGAGTTTCTGGTTGCTGGACCCAGCGCCACCAAAGTTTTGCCCCTAGAGCCTTATTGATAATCTCCTGATCATCCAATCCTAGCCCTCCATGGTTCTTGGGCTTACAAATTTTATCCCAAGACACTAAGGTCCATTTCCTCTTAGTCTCCTCCCTACCCCAAACGAAGTTTCTTTGAATCTCTCTAAATTTCTGAAGGACCCCTTTACGAGCTGGGAGTGCAGATAACATGAAGATGGGGATTGCTTGAAGCACTGGTTTTGTAAGAACTAGTCTGCCAACAAGGTTTAAAGATCTAATGGTCCATTTACTGACTTTATCCTGCAACTTGTTGATTAAAGGTTCCCATATACTTTTGTGCATTGGTTTTTCCGTTAGAGGGACTCCTAAATATTTTGAAGGAAGGGAATCCCTTTGGAAGCCAAGAATTTTGGAGATGTTTTTCTGAATAGCAATATTGGTATTGAAGAAAAATATTTTTGATTTGGAGAGATTTACCTCCATACTTGAATCCGAGGCAAAAATATTTATAATTCTTTTGTAGTTTGAAGCTTCTTGGACTGTGGGGAGTCCCTGAAGCATGGTATCATCTACAAATTGTTGGTGAGTCATAGCTTTCCCATTATCAGTAAGTTGCAGGCCTTTAATCTTTCCTGAAGATTGCACCTTCTTTATAGCTCTCCCCAGCCCTTCCATCATGATAATAAAAAGCAAGGGGGAGAGCGGGTCCCCCTGTCTGAGGCCTCTAGAAGGACTGAAAATCTCTGAGGGGAAGCCGTTGACCAAAATAGGAAAATTGTAGGAGGTCACCAGTGCCATTACCCATCTAACCTAGATGTGATCAAATCCAAATGCAATCAACATTTTCTTAAGGTAGACCCAATTTACCTTGTCAAAAGCCTTGGCAATATCTAATTGCATGATCATACCCACCTGCTTGCTGCTAGTTAAAGAGTGCACCACTTCTTGCACTTAAATGATATTATCTATAATTTGTTTGCCTTCCACATAACCTAATTGCTCCCCAGAAACCAGGACTGGAAGCAAAGGTTTGAGTTTGTTAGCCACAACCTTGGATATAATCTTGTAGATTACATTGCATAGGGCTATGGGTCTGTATTTATCTAGTGTAAGAGCAATCTCCTGTTTTGGGATCAGGGCGATGAAGGAAGTATTGAGGGCTTTCAGAATGGTTTTATTTGACCTGGAATCCTCCACAACATTCAATATGTCCTACTTAACAGTATTCCAACAAGATTTGAAAAAATCCACATTGAAACCGTCCGATCCTAGTGCTTTGCGATTTTGCATGTCTTTGATTACATCTCTTAGCTCCCCTTCCATTACTGGTCTATTAAGGTTGAAGTTGTCCTCCCTGGATACTAGTTTCGGTATGTTTCTAGTAATTTCCTTGATGGCTTTCTCTCTATCTGAAATGTTCTATTGTGTTATACCTTGGAAGTGGTGGATTAACACAACTTCTATAGCTTTATGCGATATCTGAAGTTCCCTTGCTTCATTCTTGATTGAAGAGATATTATTGTGAACTCTATTGGCCATGGTGGTTCTATGAAAGAACTTAGTGTTGTGCTCTCCTTCTTTTAACCATTGAACTCTGGATTTTTGTCTCCAAAATATTTCCTCTTGTTTACATAGATCCTCCCATTTTTTATAATGTTTATCCGCTTGTTCACTGATATCTTTATCAAAGCCTTCCTTGATTAGAGCTTGGTTGAGAACCTGCATTTTGTTTTCAACTACTCTCTTTTCTTCAAAAATATTACCAAAATCCTTCTTATTCCATTCCTTAAGCCGGAATTTTATGTGCTTTAGTCTCTTGTGAAGAAGATACATTCTAGTTCCCTGAATCTGCAAGTCCTCTGTCCACCATTTCTCAATGTTGCTTGTGAAGTCTGGGTGTGACAGCCATATATTTTCAAATCTGAAGGGTTTATTTCTAGGAGTACCTATACCCTTGATTTCCAATTGGATTGGCCAATGATCTGAGCCTCCATAGGGAAGAACTTGTGTTGTTACCTCTTTCCCATCTAGCATAAGATTCTCAGAGATGAAGAATCTGTCTAGCTTTGAGGCGACTAGGGCATCTCCTCCTCTCCTGTTATTCCAAGTAAATAGGCCAGTATTCCAATTAGTATAAAAACGATTTATGTTGTTAGAAAAAGTTTAGAAAGCCAAGGAGTCTTTGCTTAGAGATATTGTTCCTCCTTTCTTCTCTGAAAGGGATTTAATCATGTTAAAATCCCCTCCCATGATCCAGGGTATATCTGCAAGTTTGCTTCTAGATCCACCAGGGTATCTAGAAACTTGGGTTTGTCATCTATTCTCTGAGGACCATAAGCATTTGTGACCAGAAAGGTATCCCTTTCTCCTACTGGTTGAATGACAATTGATAAGTAATTTTTGGATGCCTCAGCATCCAGAATGCCAATTTTGTGGGGATTCCATAGAGTGAGTAAACCCCCTGCTGCATTCTCTGCTTTTACTTCAAGAAACTCATAGCTGCTAAGCCATTTACTGTGGATTTGTCTTACCTTTTGAATGGAACATTTCATTTCCTGGATAAACATTATATCCAGTGTTTCTTGTTTCATTCTGTTGCTAAGCATTCTCTGCTTTCTCTTACTCCCTAGACTTCTAAGGTTCCAAGATGTCAACTTCATTAAAAAATATTTGTAAAGGAGTAGCTGGCTAGATCTTTCATCTTACCTAAATCAATCATCAACTTTCCACACTCCATCAAGAGTTCATTTTGCTTTTTCCCGCCTCTTTTCTTGCCTGGGTTTCTATTAATTAATCCCAGTGTAGTTTTCATCATTTTCACTCCTCTATTGTCCTGCTTGTCTATGTTGTTACATCGCTCTGGCTTCCAAGTTTGTGATCTCCATAGAAACAATTGTTGTATTCTACTGAGTTCCTCTTGAGGTAGCGAATCCAAACCCCCCGTGTTACCCTGCCTCAAGAAGCCTTCTAGGTATAGGTTTATTTTTCACGAATTTCTAGTAGTTCATGGTCCTCTGGGTCCATATCATTTTGGGTCATTTCCTAATCCATTTCCTGTTCAACATCACTCATAATGGCTTCTTTCTGGTACTCATCCTTTTGTGTTTGTTCTAGGTTTTTCCCTTCCTCCTTTTTTGCAGAACTCCCTTCCATTGCTTGATCTTCTTTAGTAATCTCTTCCTCTTCCTGAAGCACCTGAAAACTGTTCTGCCTAAACTGTTGTCCTTCGCGCTGTTGATTTTTCGGTCCTCTTTTACTTCCTTTACTTCGGTTAACCACTTTCTGAAAGCTATCTGATTCTTTCACTATATTGCTTCTTCTTTTGTTTATTTCTTTATTGAGCAGATAGTCTCTAAAAATATGTCCATGTTCATGGCATTTGCGACATCTGAATGGAATGTGCTCATAGTCTACTGTTTGCACCTATTCTTCATCAAAAACTTCCAAGATTATCTCCTCCTGTAGGGCTCCTGATAGATCCATTTCCACACATATTCTAGCAAAGGAAGTGTATTTTCCCCTTCTAGTAGCTTCACAGGCTTTAACATAGCGACCTGATTTATTGCCTATGGCCGCTAACGATTCATTTTGCCAGTAATCAAGAGGTAGAGAGTGGAGCCTTACCCAGACCGAAACTGAAGTAAAAGTCTCCTTTACTAGGACAAAGTTCATTATCCATGGTCTCATGTAGAGCCCTGTAGCAGCATAGAAGTAGGGCCCTCCTTCAAATATTATGTCCTTGTCTTCAATATGTGTGAACACCACTGTAAAGAAACCCTTAGACCCAAGTTGAAGATCTATGCTTCCTTTAGGTTTCCAGTGGTATTTGATCCACAACTGTAGAACTTTTTTAGTGGGCCATAGTCCCATGAACTTACAGATGATGGCATATGTCCCCATGTGTTCCCTGTACGCCTGTAGCTCTAGATTATTTAAAATCACTCTGGGAGTTATATCTATTTTGGGTTTGCAGGGTCCCTTGTGTTTCTTGTCTTTAGTTTCCTGTTTCTTGTCTTCTACCTCCTTGTCTTTTGTGCCATGTTGATCCTTTTCTATGGGTTCTTTTGTTCCCTCTTCCGTGATTTTTGTTCCTTCCACCCCTGTTTCCCTAAAATTTTCTAGAGGTTTCTTTCCCCTGCTGGCCATGGCCTCCTTGTAGGAGGGAGTGGAGCCCCCTCCTCTGCCACCCTTCATAGGGTTCTTTGACTGTCCCTGTGTGCACTGAACTCTATTTGCTCTTCCTTGTTTGCTCTTCCCACAAGAACTAGCTTCATTCTCAAGTGAGTGAGGTAATTTCTAGATTGAGTATTCACCTTTCTCCTTGATGGCTAGATCCATGTGTATGGTACCAGTGGAATACTCTTTTGAGTATATCTTATTATTTGTGTTCTTCTCATGTTTCGGGGATGAAACATGCTTAAGGAGGATAATATTGGGTATAGAGGGGGGTACCCAAGGGATTAATGTGATGTAATAATATAATAAATAAATGGACCATGGTTAATAAATAAAGTTGTTGACTAGCATTATGAAAGAGATCGCAAGTAGTTAGGGAATAATGTGATAAGCCCATTGTATTGGATGTATGGTATTGAGAGACCCATGGTAATTATCTATGGTATTGTATGTATGAAGCCTATATAGAGGCTAAAGGATATCCACTGAGATATAACGAGTATTGTTTTTCATTTTAGTTTGTGGACTGATCTCCTTCCTTAAGGAGAAGTTGGATGGTGTTTCCCTACCTCAAGGGTTTTATTAATTAAGAAGTACTTTTTGGTATTATTTATCTATCTTAGCATTTTTTCCCTCGTAAATTTTGCACTTATATATATATATATATATATAGGTCAGCTATACTACAAACTTGACGTCCCTCAACAAACCCTATTTTCTCAGTGGAGATAGTCTTATTCAAGAGAGGTTTAAGCATTTTGGCCATAACAATGGATATGATTTTGTATATCACATTACAAAGGGATATAGGCTGAAAGCCCCTTCGACCCTCCAAATTGTAGGATTTTGGAATTGAAGAAATAAAACTAGAATTTAGACCATACCATACCTTTTGAGTTTGTTGAGATTCCTCTACCACTGCATGTACTTTTGGGCCTAGAAATTTCCAACAGGTTTGAAAGAAGTATGTTGTAAAACCATTAGGGTTAGGCACCTTGTTACAAGGCATCACCATGACAACTTCCTCCACCTCTGAGAAGGAAACTACTCTCATTAATGCGTCATTCTAGTCCTAGTTGATCAGATGAGGAATATAGTTGGTAACACACATTTTTCATGTATTTTCAATTTTTTTTGAAGTGGATCTACTCGTATGTATGCAGAGTGGGTACTGTTTGGATGTGGAATTTAATTCCACATCCAATGGGTGCCTCCACTTCACATTACAGTAAACCTACAAGGATATAAGGCAAAAATACAATTAAAAAAAGTAGCTTTCCTTTTTTCCCTCCAAAGCATTCAACCCTGGGGATGACATCATCATATTCAATCCCATTAGTTCTTTTAAAGCTAATTTTGTTAGTACATTTTTTGTTTTTAGGTGCATTTTTTATTTCAAAAATCCTCTAATGCTCATCGGAATCAATTACGTTTTGATTCAATTCATCACAAAGGGCTTTCTCATTTTTGCATAACTTGGAACTCAACCACTATAGAGTTCTGGTTTGCATTAGAGGTTGACTAAACATTGTAGTTCATGAATAGTGTCAAAGGAATGTTATGTTGCATATGAAACATAACGATTAATTTTCTATGTAAATTGTGAAGAAAATGGCCGAGGTGGATTTCCAATTATAGTCCACCACGAAGTCACAAAGTAAGCAGGGCTGCAACCTTGCGATATCATACCTCAGTTAAGACACATAACATGATATGCCAAATGTGGATTGACACATTGAACATTAGTTAATCCTTGAGCTGAGTCTCAAGTGCACATTTTTCGTGTTAGCTTGTGCATTAAGTATTGACTCAAACCCCATCAGGGTAGACTAATATTTTGGCTAATTTGGTGTCACATTGACATGTTGAAATTGAGTTTCTTGGTTGGAATATTTGTATGATGAGGAATGTCCATGGGAGTGGGCCATGTCCAAATCTCAACTACATAAAAAAAGGAATGCCAATGGATAACATAGCAGGCAACAATGATCATAGGGACTGGTAAGGTGCTCTAGTGATCTACCCTAGGTCTCAAGTTCAAGTTGTACAAATTGGGAAGTTAAAAACATTTCCTGTTATTTTGGGAATACAGTTCATTTGTCGAATTATTAGACAAAACACCAATGACAATTATATATATCCATCACTGGAAAAGAGTCATTCTTTAGAAGTGTGCCCAAAAAAGGCCTTTTGTAGAACCCTTCATTTATTACATAGTTTTGTATGTTTTTTATGATTTTTTGGGGTTAATATTGGTGTAAATTGGATTCTAGAAGAATTTGGGTGATCAAGGCTTAGATATGGACTTAACCAAATATCTGCAATGTCTTTTTGACACTTATTTGATGGCTAATTTTTTTTTCATGTTTTTAGGGTCTATGGGCAGGTAATAATGGTTTTGACTATATGGTGAAAACAAGTTCCAAGAAAGGGGTTGAGTGACCAAATTGAGGAACTGGTTGGAGCTGAGTATGGGCAGTTGTATGGAAACTAATAACAATGATTTATATGACTATTTTTTATAGTGATTTTAGTAACAATTATTTGCAAGTTATGACAATGTAACAACCCTGGTGAAAATTCCATGTAATAAAAGTTAATAAAGGCAAAAATAATAACCACGGTTAATGGGACACTTATTCCAAGCTAAATATTGGGAAAGACATCCTAGTGAGGGTGTTCATTTGGTTTATTATGGCTAAGGAAATGGATAAGGCTTTGGAAAAATAAAATGCCATTTTTGGTACATTCATTTATGAAAAGAATGGAAATTAGGAGAAAAGGAAGGTGAAAGGTCACAAGTTTCATGTGAGGAGGAAAATGAAGGAAAGCAATGGAAAATGAAGAAAATAGAGGCCTAATTGATAAAAAGGCTTCTGAGGATCAATTGGTGACTTTTGTTAGTTCGCTCTCATTATTATCTCTCTCTATCATTCTTGGACACTTAGAGTTTTCTTCGAGCACTTTGGCATTGTATCAAGAAAGGAAAAGGAGGTAAGAGAAAGGAAGGAGAAAGCAAGGAAGAGTAGGTTAAAGAAGATACAACAAGATTCTTCATAGGTATCGATTTGCATGTTTGTTTTCCTTGTTAGATTTTGCATGTAGTTCTTTTTTGTTATGGCATGGGTTTTGTCAGGTGTGACACTGTTTTCAGCCTAGCCTTGCCATTTCTGGATAGCCATGGTGTTATGGGGTTCTCATGTTTTTGTTGACCTGGATTTCTAGATGGATTCGGAGCTGAGTGAGGTGGATCTCCGAAAGAAAGAACACATGGCATAGTGATCCCTGAACTAGACTATGGATTACAGTAAATCCATTGACCTAGTGACCCCTGAACTGAAACGTGGGTTGTGGTAAATCTAGGTATTATGTACCTTGGTGGGCCTAAGAATCCTTGACTGGTTAATGGTAGAATACTAGAGGTGGTTTCCCTTGATTAGGCCTAGGAATTCTTACCAGTGAATGACAAGATATACGGTAAATCCTAGAGGGTGGAGTCTCAATTTAGGTCCCAATGATCCGGAGTGGATTGCGGTAAAGCCTGAGAGACTAGGAGACAGGAAAATTCCTCACGGTGTAGGTGGAGAAATATAATGACATTCATGCTTTTTTTGGCCGAGTTATCTGGTGGAGATAATGGTAAATCTTGTTATTACATGTTTATTGTGTTGGCTTAGTGATCCAGTGTGGATTGTGATAAAGCTTGGTTTCTATTTATGAGGGTGAGGTGGTTCAGCCTTGGGATGTATGGTTGGTTCTTTTGGTTTGAGTCCCACATTCATTCTTGGAATATGGCACGAGGGTGATTGGCTGAAGAGGGATTTCGCTTAGCCAATCTATGGTCGGGTGGAACGTGGTAGTCCAATCCCGAGTTGGAATTTGCATTCATTAATAAGAGGTTCTTTCCTTTGTATCTTTTGTGTAAATATATTGGCTTATATGTGGAATCTATGAGTGATGTATCCTTGATATTTATGTGGTTATTATGTCAGTTATAAGCATGTATTATGATAGTGATGATGTATGGCTCTCCTCATGTTTTGATTTGTAAATGAATGAACAATGTATCTATGACCTAATAGATGATAATGCAACTAGTGATGTAAGAGAACAATTCTTCTTAGCAATCCTTAGATAAGTATGAGACCCCTATTCTAAAATATGTTGTTTAAACCTATAGAGTACATATTTGTGACATGTTTGACAAAATGCCTATCATGGATAGTAGGGGTCTAGTCTAGACCTTGTCAATTTTTTTACAAATTTATCATTGTTCTGCTGTGTAAATTCATTTCTGAACTTGTCATTGAGTTATGGGTAGTGACCTCGACTCAGGGCCTGAAAAGGTGGCATAAATCCCGGAGTCGCAAGCATAGGTATGAGGAGAAAAGTACCAAGACGCATGCACACCCGTGCTGTGGGAGCATCTGTAGCCTCCTAGGCACACCCTTGTCCATATCAAGGGATCGTCTGAGGGTTTAATGGTCTAAATACTCAGTGGGGCCTAATGGCTGGTTACCTGAGTGGTTGGGATGACTCCTGTGAGTTTTATTGCTGATGTGGAAGGTTTGTATGGTGTGTTCCCATCAATTCCACTTCCTTAAGGTGAATTAGGAGGTTGAATCCAATTATAGTGGCATCTCGCCGCATATTTACCCCAATTAGCCAGTTACTTAGGTAGATGTGGGATGAGGGTGTTACAGAAAATGATTGTGGTGGTAGCAGTTGCAGGTTGTGACAGTTATTGTGGTTGCATATTATGCATTGAAAGAGATAACAAGGTGTATATTGTGACATTACTTATGATTAATTGATTGACAATAACAAATAATGATGGTGGATCCAATTTGAAAATGATATGATATAGAGGTCCACAATGAGTTTAAGGAGGAGGTGGGTGCCTCCATTGAGGTCGGAGCTCGCCATCAATGAGGTTGAAGCCTCAATTAGGTTGGATCCTAGAGGAGGTTGGAGCCCGCTTATCACAAAGGTTTGAGCCTCAATCATGTTGAAAAATAGAGTAGGTTGGAGCCCACTCATCATCAAGGTTGGCACCTCAATCAGGTTGTAGCCTACAGTGAGAAACTACTTGCACATTTCCAAGGTATGTGCCTCAGTCAGGTTGTAGCCTATCATAAATGGTAACTTACATATTTTGTGGATAGTTTCCTCCAGCGGGTTTGGGCCTACAAATCTATGTAATTGATTGAAGATAAAGAAGAAGAAGGATGTGTGGTTTTCTCTCATATGGGTTTCCATGTAAATACTTGTCTCTTGTGATGTGATGATGTGTTATTGATGTGCTGGTATCTTAATGATGAATTTCTGTCTCTGATGATACAATGATTATGCTTATGATTTAATAGTACATGAATGCTTGATTATGAAAAGTTATGAAATGGTAAAATTTCTCCCAAACTGATTCAACGCGTCCCAGTGCAACCTTTGGGCCAATAAGTGGAATTAGATTAGGTTACCTTCATAACAATTAACTACTAGAAGGTTGAATTTTAAGGGATGATGATCACAACCATAGCAGTGGGTAAGCCCCCCATGCTTGGTGGGTCAAATTATTCATTTTGGAAGACAAGGATGGAGATCTATGCCATCTCCTTGGGTGTGGAATTTTGGGAAATTATGGAGACCGAATATAAATTCCATGATACTATTCTGACAAATGTAGAAAGAAAAGAAGTATACACATTTAATGCACAATCTAAACATGTTATATTAAGTGGCTTGGAAAAATAAAATTTTGTCAAAGAAATGCAGTGCAAGTTAGCCCTTAAGGTATGGAACAATCACAAAACTTATTATGAAGGGAGCAAGAAAGTTAAATAAGTATGGTTGCAAGCACTTAGAGGCCAATTCAAAAATTTGAAGATGGAAAGAGATAAGGATATTGGTTCATATTTTCTTTAAGTAGAAAATATTGTTGACTCCATTGTCAGTGCTATTGAAGAATTCAAAGATAGCGTTGTTGTTCGAAAGGTTTTAATATCCCTTTCGTCAAGATTTAATCCCAAAGTATCAGCCCTTGAAGAAATATCATATGTAGAAAATATTACGGTGGATATGCTTCATGAAACTCTCTCTTAGTCGTCACACTAAGCTAAGAATAAAGGAAGATAAATCTATAGTCAAGGAATCTCATATGTTGAGAAAGTTCCTAAGCATATGAGTTTCCAATCAAGCATATGGAACTGTATGAGCATAATCCTTTTCCCTCACACTTGCAACACCTCTTCCTACAAGTCCTCATCATCCTTGTAAGGGAGTATAATCATGGGACATTATCACCTTCCTTTAATTTCTTAGACTTTACAATGGCACATTTACTTGTCCCCTAGCATATTGGTTAGGTGGGGTGGTGGGGACTTTCCCCCCACCCCTCATCATATTCTTCACCCCATCCAAGGTTTCATCTCTTTATTATTATGATAAGAAATAA
>APFE031373363.1:219940-264269 GCA_000404065.3 Pinus taeda
ACAAAGGAATTAATAATATTATAAACCAGAGGGATTAATATTTTTAACCCAAGGTATTATAAACCAAAGAGATTTATATTAAACCTCACGATTAATATTACAAACCCTACTAATAATATTATAGCTTAGAAATATGAACCCTTCAATTAATAAGCCCAAGGGATTGTTATTATAAACCCAAGGCACTAATAAAATAAAGAGATTAATACTAAAAGCCAAAGGGAATAATATTAAACCCAAGGGATTAATATTGTAAACTCATTTTGTATTGCATACATCCAACCAGCGGATTGCACCCAATAGTCGTTCAACCAAAGCCTCTGAACATTTGCCCAATAAACTGCGAAGTCTTTCTCAGAGCACAGTTTACCCTCCTCCACTCCGCATGTCTCTGCGTGGGGAGGTTTGTCCTCTTTACTGTCTTGCTGCTCTTCGATGGTCTCATTGAATATGTGGTTTTTTTTTAGAAGCTCTGTGATTTCTTTGCTTAAGCATCCTTCTGGGAACCTCTTATGCTCAATCACCAGTCCTGTTTATCATTGTCCACTGATGAACCTTTTCTTATCTGAGTTGCCCTGACCCATTATATTCTGTTATACTCCGACTGTGCTCGCGGCAAAGGTGACGAACTATGCCTGTGGCATCCTGCGGTGCTCTTGCTCTCGGTGGCAGCTCTGTGATAAGGATTTATTTTTCGGATTGACCTCTGGAGTGACCTCTGTGTTAGCTTTTCTTTCTTACTTACTAGTTTAAAAGGTCAGTATTTCTTTCCTTTACCGGGTTTCTGTAAAACTTCTGTTTTTGTCTTTCTCTCTTTTACTGGGCTCAAATTTCTAGTCTTTCTTCCTTAATTGGATCTGGGATCCTATAATCAATTTGAAGCACTATTGTGTTATATCGAAGCCCTGCTTAGATTTTAGCCTAAAAATAGGGCCCTGGTGGTGTAAGTGCAATCTTTGTTATTGCTGTTGTATCATCTTTCCAAGCCACTCTTGATTCCCCTTGATCAATCCTTCTTCCTCTCTTGGCCCCCCTAGTTTTTCCAATAACGGATTTTCTATGCAGATTACCCTTTGCTGTCAACCGGAATAGACATGACGTAAGATGGAGCAGAGTTGACATTTTCCTGTCTTTTCTACAGAATTGAAAGTCAATCCTTCTTTTTAGTTGTCAGTAGTGAGGCTTTCCAAGAAGGCTATGCTTCTGTATGACTGGGTATTTTCTGCCAATCCCTGGATTTTGTCAAAAATAAAATTTTTCCATAGGCCGTCATACCCATATATTACTTGGAGGTTTATTTTCTTTATTTTTCGCACATTCGCTCACTCTATATCTCCTCTATTTAGTATTGACCGAACGACTCTCTGACTCCCGACCTGTCCTACCCATTTACACCCTGGAGGCTTCTTTTCCGTACTATTTTGCACTTTTGGCCCTTCTGTCTCTTCCTCCTTTAGTATAGTCAGTACTCTCTGACTCGATGGAGGCTTTTTCTGACGTGTCTATCGCGTCATCCATGGTGCGGGCCACCATGGAAGCCGAGGAGAAATTTGGCAGACCGACCAACCAAGGCGATTGGCAGTCTTCCCTGGCCGATATTTTGATACCCTATCCTCTGATTTCGGACCATGACCAAAAAGGTGGCGGATCTAACATCCTGTCGCGTAGGAGGAACCAACGCCCTGCAAAGTCCTCACCCCTCGCGGCCATAAATCTGGATAGTTCTTTTCTATTGGACAAGATAACCAACCTTCAAAATCGAGCACTGGTCGGTTGTTGGCACTTCCTAGTAATGGAGGATGGCCAAATGAGATCTTGGATAGGTTCTAAATGGAACTCTCTTTTGGGGTATATCCCATCAATATTCAGTCTCATGAACAACTGGTACAATTTCCATTTTTTAAGTGTTTGTGATCTAGAAGTAATCCTAGCCCTCCCTTGGGTACATGAAAAAAACTTTCTTGCTCTGCATAAATGGTACAGTGGCTTCAACCCTTTGCGAAGTACCCCATCTAACAAATTTATCTGGGTGAAACTTCTAGGTCTTCCCATCGAACTGTGGACTAAGGAGACTTTATCAAATATAGGCAACGCCATCGGCAGATTTGTCTATGTAGACCCTAAATGTCTCGGGGCAAAGGACAAAAGAGTTGTTTGGATTTTAATCGAGAAGGAATATAGAGGAGGCTTCCCTGATCATATTGACCTATCATGGAGCGAGTCAAACATTCAACAAAGATTGGATTATTGGGGATTACCATTCCGATGCTTTGTTTGCCATAAAATGGGCCATTTGAAAATTAATTATCCCCATCGTCTAGGTGGAAAACAAATGGGGAGGGAACATTATATAAAACCTTCCATCAACCTGTCGGGAATGGGAGGGAAAGACCAAAGGGGGAATAGAAACCAAGGCATAGGCAGGGATCCCGGACTTGGGAGTACCCGCCACTTCCCCTCTTGGGGATTTTCACCAGGTAGATCATCAAGCCTTTCACTGAAGAGGACTCATTCCTTAGAGCACTTCCACCGGAAATCTAGTCCATTAAAGGAGAATATGACCATTTGCAGATCATCATATAAGTCTCGGACCCCGGAACTAGTAAGTCATTCTCCTTCTAAAAGACGAATGACTTTCTCAGCCAACCCTATGCCCCCTGAACCATTTCCAGAAAAATAATTACCTTCTCCATCACCTATTCCCCATCCACTCCTGGATATCCCATCCGCATCCCACATCACTTATATTTCATCATCATCACCATCTCCTTCAAAGACCAAATCAGTGCCTCAAGGGAATGCACCACTTCCTCCCCTCTTGACATCCTCCAATCCAAACAAAGCCTTCACAGATTTAAAAGGAAAGGCTCCTTGTCTCTCTGTCACTCCCCTGAACTCTCCCGCATCTTCTCCTACAAATTCCTTTGAATGTGATCTAGATGTTCTTTTAAAGAGAGGATCCCTCACTCTTCTTCCTCTCACTGTTCAAAAACCTCAAATGTCTCCCTCTCCTTCAATCAGCCCTTCCTCAACACGGAATATCACTGTAAGAAGAAAGAAGAATAGGGGAAGCAGACACTTTTGTGGCAAAAAGGGAAGGTTAGAATTGAACATACAGGATCTCTCACTAGTTGGCATACCTATCATCGATCTCGTAGCAAAGAGGTCGCTTAGAGCAAGCAAGCCTGGGGAAATGACCCAATGATCAATATTCTCTCTATGAATATTAGAGGTCTAGGAGTGGACCCAAATTTTTTGGCTCTAAAGGACCTTTTCAAGTCCTCAGATTCAAATATTCTACTTATTCAGGAGACTATGCATGGTTGCCAGGAAACTATATCTTATTTCAGACACATGGTTCCCACCTGGCACATTGCAGCAACGGGTGCAACTAGTCTATCCGGAGGCCTTGCATGTTGTGGGATTTGGCTTGGATTTCGACAGTGTCTTTCAAGTGTTTTGCTGGAATTCTCCTTCTCGCCTATATTAGGGGCTCCCTTGGGCCAATTCACATCTTAAATGTCTATGCCCTGTATAAGGAACGCGTCCCCTTCTAGGATCGCTTTCTGTCCTCTGAGATCATGGAAATGGATTCTCTGCTGATAGGGGGGACTTAAATTGCACTATGAGCAATGAAGATATTTGGGGAAAGGATAGGAAAAATGATCTGATGGGAGGTGTTATCAGAGAAGCTATCCTCCATCACAATTTTGTTGATGTTTATCCTTTCAAGATGGGCCCTACTTGGGATAATGGGAGATTGCAAGATGCATATCTTGCTAAGAGACTCGACTGTTTCCTTATCCATGACAGGTTGATTGAATGTTTAGGGATTCCCTCTTCGAAGATTATTTCGAGCTTCATCTTGGACCACAGACCTATCTCCATTCAATGGAATCACTTGGGCCATAGGAATGGTTTTCCATTCAAGTTCAACAGAGTTTGGTTAGAGGATGCACAGTTTAATAAGCTTATACAAGATTTTTGGCTATCTTCTTCCTCTGAAGACTGACCTTGGCATACCCAAATATTCTTGGACCGCTTGTCTACCCTCAGGAAATGTGTAAAAGGCTGGCAGTGGGAAAAGGTGATCACTAATAGGGATGCTCTTAAGGAGATAAACTGTGAACTTTAAAGATTATCGTTTTGTCTGAATGCAAACAAAGTGTTTTTGGATATGAGAGCTCATATAAGGGAACTGGAGAGAAAAAAGCAAAACCTTCTAGCTATTGAAGAGGCTACCTGGAGATTGAAGAGCAGAGCAACCTAGCTTAAAGAGGGTGATATAAATACAAAATTTTTCCACAAATATGCAAACAAAAGATAGGAATTAAATTCAATTTGGGAGATAAAAAAGGAGGAGGGAATCTCGGTGGTGTCACAGGAAGACATTAGAAAGGAGGCAGTAAATTATTTTCAGAAAGCATATAGAAGGAATAGTGGTAGCGATTTCGAAGACATCTTGTGGGGCATAGAACTCTATCCAACAATGTTTGATGATGTGCAGAATGGACTAATATTTGCCAATGTCACTGAGGAGGAACTCATGATAATCGTGAAATCTTTTAAAAAGGACAAAAGTCCAGGCCCTCATGGATGGACAATTGATTTTTTCATACACTTTTATGACCTGTTTAAGTTTGACCTTCTGGAAATGGTGGAGGAGGCCAGGATAAAAGGCAACATCAATCATATTATATCCTCCACTTTCATTACACTTATTCCAAAAAGTAATATTTCTCTCACCTTCATGGACTTTAGACCCATTTCTCTTTGTAATACCCTCTACAAAATAATCTCCAAACTCATAGCAGACACGACGAGAAATATTTTATCAACCCATTTGTCCCAAGAGCAGCATGGCTTCCTAAAGGGAAGGAACATTCTAGAGGTTGTTGCTCTAACTCAGGAATGTCTTCACTCCATGCACTCAAAAAAAGCCGAAGCAACTATATTGAAAATAGATCTCAAGAAAGCATATGACTGCATCGATTGGGGTATCTTAAGGTGTCTCCTTACCAAAATTGGCCTCAATAATCAATTCTCAAATTGGATAATGGCCTATATTGAAAAAGTAAACTATGTTGTTCTTATCAATGGTAATATTTCTTCTTTCTTTCCTGATCCCAGAGGCTTGAGGCAGGGATTCTCTCTATCCCCTCTCCTTTTTATTCTAGTCATGGACTCCTTAAGTCTTCATATAAAAAGGGCCGTTAGAGAAAAGAGATGTCGACCTCTGGCAATCAGCCACGAAATTTCTATTTCACACAACCTGTTTGTAGATGACATCCTGCTTTCAGCGATGCTTTGTCGGGCCTCATGGACCTATTTGCATGACATTTTGGGAAAGTTCCAAAGAGCTACGGGGCTGTGTATAAATGATGACAAGTCATCTTTCCATCTAGAGGATGTTAATGCGGAACTTATTGTTCATCTGGTCCAACTCTTCAATATAAAAGCAAAACCTCTTAAAGATGGCCTGAAATACTTGGGATTTCATTTAAAACCTATGGGCTACACATCTGCAGAGTTGATGTGGATCCATGACTGATACTTCATGAGAATAGCAGGATGGGAATATAAATGTCTTTCAATGGCTGGGAGGGCAATTTTAACTCAAGCAGTTCTGGTACAATTAATGGTCTATTGGGTCCATCTATTTTACATTACCGTAAATATAATCCACAAAATCAACAGATTAACCACAAATTTTATCTTGGGGTGGGAACAAAGAGAGAAGAAGATCCCACCTTTCTAAACTCTCAAATTTGACTTGTCCAAAGAAGTTGGGGGGATGGGGAATCATGGAGCTTCAAAAGTTTGGCATAGCTCTTCTTTGCAAATCTTTATGGAAAGGAGTTTTATGGGATAGTCTTTGGAGAAATGCCATCAAAATGAAGTATATGGACAATAGAGACATATCCTACTGGTATAGAAAAGGGACAATAGGAACTCCCCAGGGATCAACCATATGGAGGAGCTTTCAAAAAATTGAACAATTTTTCTTCAAAATCTGGTATGGAGTTTTCAAATGGGGAAAAATATCATTATAGGACATTATCCCATTGTGGGAGGAGATGAGGAAATTTCCTTCCCTCAGTAGTTACTTCAGGTCTTTCAATAAAAAGGGATCTTCTATTGGGAGCAGACCATTGATAAATGGTTGGGGTCTCTTCCAATCTGGAAAATGGCCTCGATGTTGGATCTCAATGGTGATCTTGCTCTCCAATGGAATCAGATTACTTGGTCTATGAGGAATAGGAGAATTTACAGATCTGAGGTGGAGGATAAACTCATCTGGAAGAGGTATACGGGAAGGACGAATGTTTATGTCAAAGATACTTATTTAGTACTACAAAAGGACAGTCCCATACAATAGGATAACATTTTTCTTATTATCTTTTAGAAATCTGGATGTCCCTATAAGATAATCATATTTTCATGGCTTTTTTTCCATAATAAGAACCTTATGTGGGATAACCTTAAAAAAAGAAACTGGAGCGGGCTTGCTATCTGTCCTATTTGTAAAACTAAAGAAGAAAACACCTTGCACATTTTCCTAAACTATCTTCAAACGCGAGTGCTATGGAAGAATCTGGTAGACCATTTCGGATTCATGTTGGTTTCCTTTCTCTCTCTTAAAGAAGCTTTTGAATGGTGGAGCAATCAGAAATCGGTCTGGAGGCCTATTCCTCTGTTAACCCTTTGGGCAATCTAGAAATGGAGGAACAAGGCCCCTTTTCAAAACAGCAAGGAAAATTTTAACTTAGTTTTTGGAATCATTCTCTCCCAGTACTACTCCGGTCATTCCTCTATTTCCCTACAAAGATTTGAAAAGTTGAAGGCAAAAAATCTTTATCCAACGGGCATACCTAGAGCTTATTTTGATGGGGTGGCTCAAAATGGTATATGTGCTTGTGGAGTCTTTATTATTAAAATGGAGAACCAACATATTGAAATTTTTTGGAATGGTGGGAAAGGAATAAACAACAAAGTAGAGGCAATGGCGTTGGCTAGTCTCCTTATGTTTAGTGACTATCTAAACATTCAGGTTTTGCAAATTTATGGTGATTCCAAGGTCATTATTGACCATGTAAATTCAATACACTCCATAAAAAACCACAATCTTACAGGGTGGTTGTATAGAATTGACTCTATCAGGAAAACTCGAATGGACTATACTATCAACCATATTGACAGAGCAAAAACCAAAGAAGCTGATTCTTTGTCAAAAAAAGGACTTTCTTCACAAAACGAAAACTGGAAGATGAGCATAACAGTGGGGGATGAATTGCACCAAATTCAGGATTTTATACTGCCGGGTACTTAATCCTTTTTTACCCCTCTTCAACTCTGGTATGTATCAAGTATCCCATTTTTCTCTTCCGGTTGCTCTTGAATTTTCTGATCTTGCATACTTTTGTTGATACTTTCTCTGTCTCCATATTTTCTTGCATATTTTGATGAGGTTTTGAGTTTATGGCATCAATATTGTATCTCACTCCATTGGCTTGGTTGCCTATTCGGGCTACACCTATATGCTATCACTATCCACCAGATGATGTATTGTTATCTCTTTTTGAAATAAATAATAATCTAGCTTTTTTCGTGCTAAAAAAACCATGTCTCAATATTGTGAGGAGATTGTCTCAGTATAATGAGGCAATTTTTGTCACAATGTAACATTGGACCATGGTTGACCATGATTGATTTTCATATTTAGAGAATCTTTGTTACAATGTGATGATGAACCATGGTTGACCATGATTGACCATGGTTGATTTTCACATTAAGACAATCTTTGTCACAATGTTAGCATGGTTATTAACCATGGTTGACCATGGTTGATTTTCGTATTGAGACAGTATTTGTTACAATGCGATGTTGGATCATCATTGACCATGGATGATTTTCATATTGAACGTTATTGACCATGGTGGACCATGATTTATTTTCATATTGAGACAATCTTTGTCACAATGTGATGTTGGACCATGGTTGACCATCATTGATTTTAATATCAAGACAATCTATGTCACAAGATGACATTGGACCATGGTTGACTATAGTTGATCTTCATATTGAGACAATCTTTGCTGCAATGCAATGTTGGACATTGGTTGACCATGATTGATTTTCATATCAAGAAATTCCTATGATAAGCTATAAGATAAATATTATAAACCAAGGTATATAAACCCTATGGTAAACATGGTTGAACATAGTTGATTTTCATATTGAGACAATCACTGTCACAATGTGATGATGGACCATGGTTGACCATGATTTACCATGGTTGACCACCATTGACCATGGTTGATTTTCAAATTGAGACAATCTTTGTCAGAATGTTACGTTGGACTATGGTTTACCATGATTATAGACATAAGAGATTTATATTAAACCCAAGGATTAATATTATAAACACCATGAATAATATTATACCCTAAGAATATGAACCCTGAGATTAATAAACCAAATGGATTGATATTATAAATGTAAGGGATTAACACTTAAAATCCAAGAGATTATAAACCCAAGGGAATAATATTAAACCCAGGAGATTAATATTATAAACCTTAAAATAAACATCATTTAGCATGGTTGATTTTCATTTTTTCACAATGTTATGTTGGACCATGGTTGACCATGATTTATTTTCATATCAAGAAAATCCTATGATAAACCTTACGATAAATATTATAAACTAAGGTATATAAACCTTTTGATAAATATTGATACAATCTTCGTTACAATGTAATGTTGGACCATGGTTGACCATGATTATGGACCCGAGGCATTTATATTAAACTCAAGGACTAATATTATAAACCCTGTGAATAATATTATACCCTAATAATATGAACCCTTAGATTAAAAAACCCAAGGGATTGATATCATAAACCCAAGGGATTATAAACCCAGGTGAATAATATTAAACCCAAGGAATTAATATTATAAACCCTAAAATAAACATGGTTGAGCATGGTTTACCATGATTGATTTTCATTTTTACATATTCTTTATCACAATGTGGCATTAAACCATGGTTGACCATGACTGACTTTCATATTGAAACAATCATTGTCACAACACGATGTTGGACCACAAATGACCGTGATTGATTTTCATATTGAGACAATATTTCTCACAATCTGACATAAGACCATAGTTGATCATGATTGACCATGGTTCACGATGCTTGACAATGGTTGACAATGGTTGAACATGGTTTATTTTCATATTGAGACAATAATTTGCATGATGTGACATTGGACCATGGTTGACCATGATTATAAACCCAATACATTTATATTAAACCCTAGGATTAATATTATAAACACTATGAATAATATTATACCTTATGAATATGAATATGAACCCTTAGATTAATAAACACAAGGGATGGATTTTATAAATACGAGGGAATAATAAACCCAAACGATTAATACTAAATCCCCAAATGATTATAAGCAAAAGGGAATAATATTAAACCCAAAGGATTAATATTATAAACCCTAAAATAAACTTGGTTGACCATGGTTGATTTTCACAATCTTTGCTGCAATGCAACTTTGGACCATGGTTGACCATGAATAATTTTCATATCGAGGCAATCTCTATCACAATGTGACATTGGAACATGGTTGATTTTCATATTGAGACAATCTTTGTCACAATGCGACGTTGGACCATGGTTTACTATGTTTTATTTTCATATTGAGAAAATATTTGTCATGGTGCGACATTGGACTATGGATGACCTTGGTTGACAATGATTGACCATGGTTGACCATGGTTGATTTTTATATTCAGACAATATCTGTCATAATGTGATGTTGGATCATGGTCGATCATTATTGACCATGCTTGACAATGGTTGACGATGGATGACCATGGTTGATTTTCATATTGAGACAATTTTTGTCACAATGTGACATTGAACCATGGTTGACCATGATTATAGATGCAAGGGATTTATATTAAACCCAAGGATTACTATTATAAACCCTATGAATAATATTATACCCTACGAATATGAACCTAAGGGATTGATATTATAAACCCAAGGGAATAATATTAAACCCAAGGGATTAATATTATAAACCCAAGTATATAAACCTTGGGATAAATATTATAAACTTTAAAATAAACATAGTTGATCATGGTTTACAATGGTTGATTTTCATATTGACATAATATTTGTCACAATGCAACATTGGATAATGGTTGGCCATGATTGATTTTCATATTCAGACAATATTTGTCATAATGCGATATTGGACGATGGCTAAACATTGTTGGCCATTGATTTTCATATTGAGACAATCTTTGTCACAATGTGACATAAGACCATGATTGACCATGGTTAATGATGGTTGATTTTCATATTGAGATAATATTTGTCACAATGTGACATTAGACTATGGTTGATGATGATTATAAACCCAAAGGATTTATATTAAACCCTAGGAATAATATTATAAACCCTATGAATAATATTATGCCCTAGGAATATGAACCCTTAGATTAATAAACCCAAGGGATTCATATTATAAACCTAAGGGAATAATACTAAAACCCCAAGGGAATATAAATCTTGTGGAATAATATTAAACCTAAGGGTTTAATATTATAAACCCAAGTTATATAAACCCCAAGATAAATATTACAAACCCATAAATAAACATGGTTGACCATGGTTCATTTTCACATTGAAGCAATCTTTGTCACAATGTGATGTTGGACCATGGTTGACCATTGATTTCAATATCAAGGCAATCTTTGTCATAATGTGACATTGGACCATGATTGACAATGGTTGCTTTTCATGTTGAGACAATCTTTCTCATAATGCGACGTTGGACCATGACTGATTTTCATATCAAGAAAATACCATGATAAACCTTATGATAAATATTATAAACTAAGTTATATAAACCCTATGATAAATATTATAAACGCTAAAATAAACATGGTTGACCATAGTTGGACCATGGTTCACCATGGTTGAGAATGATTAGTTTTCATATTGAGACAATATTTTTCACAATGAAACATTACACCATGACTGACCATGGTTGACCATGATTTTCCATTGTTGACCATGGTTTATTTTCATAATGAGACTATATTTGTCACAATGCAATGTTGGACAATGGTTGACCATGATTTACCATGTTTGACGATAGTTGACCATGATTGATTTTCATATTGAGACAATCTTGATCAAAATGTGATGTTGGACCATGGTTGACCATTGTTGACCATGATTATAGACCTAAAGGATTTATATTAAACCCAAGGATTAATATTATAAACCCTATGAATAATATTATAGCCTACGAATATGAACCCTTCAATAAACTCAAGGGATTGATATTATAAGCCCAAGGGAATAACAAACCCAATGGATTAATACTAAAAACCCAAGGGATTATAAACCAAAGGGAATAATATTAAACCCAGGGGATTATTATTATAAACCCAATATATATAAACCATAAGATAAATATTATAAACCCTAAAATAAACATGGATGACCATTTTTGATATTCATATTGACATAGTCTTTATCACAATGTGAAGTAGGACCATGGTTGACCATGATTAATTTTCATATTGAGACAATCTTTGTCACAATGTGATGTTTGATATTTATATTAAGACAATGTTTGTCACAATGTAACGTTGGACCATGGTTGACCATGATTATAAACCCAAGGGATCTATATTACACCCTAGGATTAATATTATAAACTCTATGAATAATATTACACCCTAGAAATATGAACCCTTGGATTAATAAACCCAAGGGAATGATATTATAAACCCAAGGGATTAATACTAAAACTCCAAGGGATTAATATTAAACCGAATGGATTGATATTATAAACCCAAGGGATTAATACTAAAACCCCAAGAGATTAATATTAAAGCCAAGGGATTAATATTATAAACCCAAGGGATATAAACCTTAAGATAAATATTACAATCCCTCAAATAAACATGGTTGACCATAGTTGACCATAGTTGATTTTTGTACGAGGTAATCTTTGTCACGATGCGGTGTTGGACCATGGTTGACCATGATTGATTTTTATATCGAGACAATCTTTGTCACAATGCCATGTTTGACCATGGTTGATTTTCATGTTGAGATAATATTTGTCACAATGCGACGTTGGACCATGGTTGACCATGATTGATTTTCATATCGAGAAAATCCTATGATAAACCCGAAGATAAATATTATAAACCAAGGTATGTAAACCCTATGTAAATATTATAAACACTAAAATAAAGATGGTTGACCATGTTTGAGTTACATATTGAGACAATGTTTATCATAATACGATGTTGGACCATGGTTCACCATGGTTGAACATGATTGAATTTCATATTAAGACATTGTTGGGCAATTTATTGGGCTTAAATTGCTGCATTAAATATCGACCAGGGAACTCGTAAGCTTTTGATGATGCCAGCACTATATGTGCAGGAGTAGGCGACTAATTCCATGTCTAATGAAATTATTTAAGATTCAATACAATATGCAAGGGAAGAGGCTCCTAACTAAGGAGATCCTGGTTGTCCTTCCCTACAGTATCATAGAGAAATCATAAAACTAGAAACTTAAAATGCAAACAAGAGGATGAACTTTAGTTGTTGTTTAGATTCAAAGAGAGAAAGACTAACTTAGTCTCTTGTTTGTCCTCTTTTGTACTAATCCAGACTAAACTAAAATTCATCCATAAGTGTAAACTAAATGAAATAACTTGAAACATAAAAGCAAAAATATGAATTCCAATTACAAATCAAATAGAGAGAGAGAGCCTAACTTAGGCTCTTTGTTCTCCTCTCATATGTTGATAAGACTCTAATTGAAAATTCATTCATCAAACCAATCTTCAAACTTCTAAGCAATTAAATGAAATAAGATCTAATATAAAACAACATGTTCCTTTGCTCCTTCTAGAGTGAGCTCAATTCTCCTAAGAGCAAAGTAACAAGCCATTCCATATACTACATTAAGATAACTTATACCTAAAACTACATAATGGAAAACTATTTATAAAACTACATAATGAAAATATATGTCAAATGAAGCTTTATTCCATCATCAATTGGATACAATGCTCTAAGAGTCCTCCCCTTGGAATGGAGGAGGTACTCCTATTTATACAAAGACTATGATAACAACCTCATAAATGTAATCCCACTATTCTCTCCTTTGACCCACATATTTCTCAACCAATGGTGACACATAACCCTATCCTCCATGATCTCCTCCATCAGGTCCATGATCTTCTCCATGAGGTTCATGATCTTCTCAAATTCGAATTTGAACATAGAGTGCCACATAAGGATGCCTTCGAAGCTTCCTTTGTACCTACACATGTCAACAAACTCATTCTAATTGTTAGGTATAAGTATAAGCATATTATTTTCTAAGTTTTAACCATAAATCCACTTTAAAATGTTAAGAATTAATAAACTTTGGAAAAGCATAGTCATGACCCAATAATGAGGTAAGTGTAATGATGTGGAGGTGGAATGGAGGTGACATGAAGGTAGAATGTGAAGATATTGGTGAATAATGGAGTGAAAATAAGGACTATTTTGAGGCCCAACATACCCCCAAACTCAAGGTATTGCATGTCCTCATGCAATCTATTACATTACTTTTTGGTACTTGAGCTTTGGCTTAAACTCTGCATGATATCAGTTACTTAACTTTTGAAAAGTGTTATTTTGATGAACTACAACTTGGTTGGTTCTTGTGTTTCAACCATTTTGGTTTGTTGCGTTCAATGTATGATCCTTGCATATTGATAATGTGATTTTTATTACAAAGTATTTTTGTTGGAATGCATCATGGTTGGTTCTTGTGTAACAACCATGATTGTTTTCGCACCCAATTAACTTTTAAATACTTTTCACAAAGCCATTTGTATGCTCATGTAATAGTGAATATATTTTTATGGTAAGTGGGTTTTAGAATATGAATGTGGATGTTATATGAATGTGACAAAGCATGAGTGTAAATGTATCCTTCCCCTTAAACGAATGGTTTGGGCAGTTATGTGAAATGCGGAAAGGAAGGGGAAAGGAAGTGAAGTTTTTCCAAAAATTATTATTCTAACTTTTTAAGGAATTTAATGGTTAAAAGTTAGAAAATATCATACCTTAACTTACCCTTCCAACAATAGATGAGAGTTGTGCGCGTGTGGCTGCAAAAGCTGTTGTTCAAAGTCTTCTTTACTTGGTTGGGAAAATGGTGGATGAAATCAAGAATAGTGAATATTTTATTGTTGCCGCATCTGCTATTGAATATGTTGTTGGGTCGTCTGTTGAATGTTCAGAATCTGCTGCTAAATGCCGCTGAAAATGTATAAGGCTTCGAAGGTATACAAAATATAGAAGTTACATTTCTCTCCCAGCCTTATTTATTAACTTGTCCTCAAGTCAATAAAAGGAAATGATAAACTGAAAAACAATGAATGGAATTTGGCTTCATCTACTACAAAATATGGGTCTTCAAGTCTTCAACACTCGTTGGCACAAATCTTACTATGTGATTAAATGTGTTGGTGTCGAACATAGCAAGAAGTTGTTGACTTAGTGGCCGTTAATGAATGCCCCTAGGCAACACAAGAGCTCCCACCATTGATTCCAATGGGAGTCAGATGCCTAACACATCTTTGTAGGTACGAATAAATTTGTCGTGGTCGAGTCACCTACAAGATCCAACGAACAAGGGATATTAATGTACTCCCATTGTTCATTGGCAAGAGTACTTGCCATTAAGGCATGCAAGCCTCTAGGTGTTTTTTCAATGATACTTAGACTCTAGGACTTTGACTCAAGCATGGGTTTATTGGCAGAAATGAAGGTGAATGGTAATGACAAGGAAAATGGATGGATGTAAGGGAATTCATGATATGTGAATAAGAACTCTTGCAGTGAAAAATGAACATGGAAATGTCATGCTTACAATTGGTGGAATTCAAAATCTTTTTCAGAAAGGGAGGTGGAAGGTAGTGGTTATGGAGATTGACTTATCTTCAGAATTTTTCATGAATTTAGTCTTTGGAAGACTAATTTTCGTCACAATGAAGTCTCCTTAATGATCACTTTGCCATCCTGTAACCTGTAAAAAAACTTGGTAGAAAGACAACATAAGTTGTTCAAGAAGAATTGCGCGTTTCCTTCATGATTCTTACGCAAAATTTCATACCAAATGACACAGATTTAAGAAAATGAAAGTGTTGAAAGTAACTCAATTCATGATATCAATTTCAATCCATTCTTAAAAAAACAACCATGAAAAATAATACTCCCTCTTGGTGTTAGATAACTCCCCGGCAATGGCACCAAAATGTTGGGCAATTTATTTGGCTTAAATTGTTGCATTAAATTATTGACCAGGGAAACTCGTAAGCTTGTGATGATGCCAGCAATATATATGCAGGAGTAGGCCACTAACTCTACGTGTAGTGAAATTATTTATGGTTCAATATAATATGCAAGGGAAGAGGCTCCTAACTAATGAGATCGTGGTTGTCCTTCCCTACAGTATCATAAAGAAACCATAAAACTAGAAACTTGAAATGCAAACAAGAGAATGAAATTTAATTGTTGTTCAGATTCAAAGAGAGAAAGACTAACTTAGTCTCTTGATTGTCCTCTCATGTACTAATCCAAACTAAACTAAGATTCATCCATAAGCATAAACTAAATGAAATAACTTGAAACGTAAAAGCAAGAAGATGAATTCCAATTATCATACAAATCAAATAGAGAGAGAGAGCCTAACTTGGACTCTTGGTTGTCCTCTCATATGTTCATAAGACTTTAATTTAAACTCATTCATCAATCAAATCCTCAAACATCAAACATCTAAGAAGTTAAGTGAAATAAGATATAATATGAAATAACATGTTCCTTTGCTCCTTCTAGAGTGAGCTCAATTCTCCTAAGAACAAAGTGACAAGTCATTCCATATACTACATTAAGGTAACTTCTATCTAAAACTACATAATGGAAATATGTGTACAACCTATATCTAAAACTACATAATGGAAATACATGTAAAACAAAGCTTTATTCTATTCCATCATAAGTTGGATACAATGCTCTAAGTGTCCTCCCTTTGGAATGGAGGAGGTACTCCTATTTATACAAAAACTATGATAACAACCTCATAGAAGTAGACCCACTATTCTCTCCTTTGACCCACATATTTCTCAACCAATGGTGACACATAACCCTATCCTCCATGATCTCCTCCATGAGGTCCATGATCTTTCCTGGGTTCATGATCTTCTCAACTTCGATTTGAACATATGAGTGCGACATAGGATGCCTTGGAAGCTTCCTTTGTACCTAGCACATGTCAACAACTCATTCTAATTGTTAGGTATAGTATAAGCTATTATTTTCTAAGTTTAACCATTAATCCACTTAAAATGTTAAGAATTTAATAACTTTGAAAATCATAGTCATGACCCAATAATGAGGTAAATGTAATGATGTGGAGGTGGAATGGAGGTGACATGAAGGTAGAATGTGAAGATATTGGTGAATAATGGAGTGAAAATAAGGACTATTTTGAGGCCCAACAATGAAGTGCCATCAGGTGTACATGAGACCAATGTCATCCTCGTACAGAATGAAGAGACAGAGGCAGAAAATGCCAAACTTAGGATGACCATTCTCAGGAGAAGGACTCGGAGATACATAACTTGATACTCAATATGGAGAGAGCTAAATGGGTCATCAAGTATCTAGAGCAGAGAAACAAACAACTTGAGGACCAACAGATGATCATGGAGCTGCAAAGCATCCGTGAAAATCGACAAGCTGCCCAACAGAGAGGGATCGAGCTCACTACCTTGGAGAAAGAGATCAACAACGACCGTGAGTCTTAGTTAGATTGGGTCAATCTACACTTGGAGAAGTTGCTGGAGAAGGAAAACAGGGACAAGACCATATTGAGGAGGATGGCTTGTCATTACAGGGCACAGAACATGAGCACAAAGGCCTGGATAAGGAGCTTGAAGGCTAAATTAAGCAAAGCAACAAAAGAGGCAAAAGAAGAAAAAGAGCAATATCGGCTTCCAATCTTGGTTGAAGCTTCCTCAGAACAGCATAGCACTTCATAGAGGACCTCTAGCCCAAATTTCAAGGAATTTGGGGAAATTGTGGTCATATGACAAATTTTTGGCACAAACACAGGTTTTTTCTCTATACGCGCCACGCCACCAGCGCAACGTGTAAGATTGGGAGCTCCAAATTAGAAATGGTTTGCATTTCTGGATTCAATATGCAAAATCATGACTACTGCACATGGATCAAGAGATTTGGAGAAGACCTTGTCCACCAAAAAGGCAAAAAACACTCAAAAATGGCCTCACTGCCGCTATTTTGACACACACGAAGCAGTCTTGGGAGAATGAAGTTTTGGAGGGGAAAATTAGCTCGAAATTCAAAAATTCCACCTAGGTTGGAAAGTAGACAGGACATGATTTCCAAAGAGAACACTTAGGAACATTTTGGACTCCGGCAAGTGCCTCAAAACTGGCCTCAATGTGGCACGATGCATACAGAAAAGGGTGCGATGCATATAGGAAAGAAGGCCCAGAATACCTCTGTTTTGCGAAATTTCGCTTCCCGACTTTTTGTAAGTGGGACCACTCATTTGTGCTTCCATTTCTCAGCACCTAGGGTGGTTTTATAAGTATTTTCACTCTAGAGGGTCAGTTATCCAAGTGGCAAAGGAATGCAATGGGCCACCCAAGCCATTTGTCATGTTTGTGGCGCTGCACCTATAACTGTTGTTTGGCTCTCGACCTTCAGTTTGTAATGATTTGAGTAACTCCCCAACCCTTGGGTGTTCTATCTCTTCATGGAACATTCTATATATTGTATGCAAACCATTTGCAAAGGGTTGGTTGGCTTGTAACTTTTGGGAGACTGTGGGAAAGAAACTCTATTTCTGCATTGTATATTTTTTAAAGAGTATTAATGAAAGGGAGTGGCTCTGTTTCATGAGATTCATGTGGTTGTGAGTGTAGCAAATGTGTCTCTTATGTTTCATATGTATCTTTTTATGTTTCATAACTCACTTCATATTCATTTTCAAGGAAATTTTCTAAGTTAGCTAAGGTAGAATTCAATTTTATTGCCCTGCCTGTGGGAAAATTTCATGTTCAGTGTTCATTCTTCTATTGAAAAGGATTCATGTTGTCCATTCCCTTTTCACACTCTTAATCAATCTCTCCATTCCGCACTATCTTAAACTAAATTGCTAGGCTTTCTGCCTACCTTGCCTCATGAAATAATCCGTGCCTTTGTATTATGTTCTCTGTTCATTGAGGTCCATTGGTCCCATACCATCCCAGAAACATAGTCATTCATAAAAATCACTTCTTATATCCATATTCACTTACTATCCTAAGATAAATAGTTCATTGTAAGTCATGTTAGGCCTTTTCGTTTATCGTGTCACTTGGAGAGAGCCCTCTACTGTTCTGGTAGGGCTAGCTACCAGACTGAGCGTGGTTTGCGGTTACCGTGAATTTTGCCTTCTTTCAGCCTAAGGCGGATTTAGGTGCTAACATAGTGGCGACTCCACTAGGGAGAAATCAAATCCCCTTGCTTCTTAAAAATTATAAGCTTCTGGATGATAAGTTTAGGATTTGATAGGTTGAGTAAAGTAGGTTGTGTCTGTTGATTTTCTCAATAGCGTGCTGGCTTCTCGAAGATACACCAGAGCTAATCAAGATCCCGACCCTACGCTCATCTACAAAAATCCCAATTTGATTTAAAGAAATCATTACCAAGAAAGCCCTATATCGCCCGTGCTCAAATCTCATTCATGCCCAAACATTTTTGAGTATATTGAAGAGCTAGAGTTTGACGAGCAGTTTGAATTATCGTTGTTTGAAACCAATTTCGAAAGAGCAGTTGACTCTACTGTCCACAATCCATAGTTCCTTGTAGACTTGGAGATGGAAAGGGCTAACTAGTCTATTGATAACTACATAATAGCTCAGCTTCAAACTCCAATTGCTAGCCCCTTAAAAACCGTGCACACTCCTCGAACACCTCTGAGGACAAATCCACCAAGAGTGATGGCTGCTCGTTTCTCACCTCTTGTGTTGCCTCAAATTTTAGATGATATGCCCGCTGATTACCAAAGAAAAATCCCATTTTTTGATGGCACCCCTAATTGTATTACTGCGCAGAAACATGTGGATAGAATGGTAGACTTCTATGAACTTCATGAGATAGATGCAGAGAACGTGGCGATGAGACTTTTTGTACAAATATTTGCAGGTGAAGTAAGGAAATGGTTCGGAGGTTTACCGGCTGCACGTATCGCTACCTTCGCATACCTACAAAGACAATTCTTAAACCACTGGGAAGTGAAAAAGAATCCTCTTCAAATTCTCTCTGAATAAGAGCAAATCAAGAGAAACGCTGGTGAGTCGGTCCAAGATTATTGCATTAGATTCAATACAGTGTATAATGAAATTCCAGGTAATCTAAGGCCACCTGTAGGACTAGCCATGTTGAAGTTCTCGAATGGTTTTGATGCTGATATGGCTTATCAATTGAGAAAAAGAGAACCGGCTACAATGGAAGACATGCAGAAGATAACAGTCAATGTTGAAGCAAATTTGCTAACCAAGAGAGCTAGAGAAAAGGTAGAAAAGAAGATCACTGCAAAGGAAGAATCTTCCTCGGTAGATCAACTACTTCGGAAGGTAGAGCAGATGCTCGAAAGAGTGAAACTTGACAAATCAGAGCCACAAGTTAGAAATCCTAACTTCTGTGGCCAACAACAACCATAGTATAGAATAAGACAGAGAGATCAGCGAGATCAAGAGCTGATTGCACAACAACTAGTACAAACACCTTTGCAGCAAAGTTTTGTGCACGGAGCAGAATCAGATGAAGATGGGAATGTAATAGGTGAAGAAAATCATCTCTTTACTCCAGAAAATTTGCCTACTTATCTCACTGAAGAGGAGGAGTATGCAAAGAATTCAGCTTCACACAAAGATGGATATTTCATTCTAGCAAGTGACACTGTCTTGGAGGAGCAATCAGGTGAATACCAAAGAGGCTACATGAATTCTTTGTTCGCCCAACAGCAGTGATATTCACTTAGAGGTAGGGATGTGCCGATCAGACCCATTCAGAAAAAGAAGGATGTTGAAGCGCCAAAGAATGATTCAGCTCGTACACAAAGGAAAGGAAAGGAGGTGGTCGAAATGGAGAGCAACAAATCAACATTAGCAAGACCACCATATCAGCAAGTTAGATCAAAAGAAAGTGAGAGGAAAGAAATCCCAGTCAAAGAGGTAGAAAGGATTCCCACTTTCAATTTAGAGAATGAGATTTCCAAGGTAAAAATATCCATCCCTTTGACTGAAATATTGAAGAACAACAGTTATAAAGGAAAATTATCTAAAATGTTAAATTTGGAAGATGATCAACCTGAAATGATTTTTGGGCCAGTATCAAATGGTGAGTCTCATGACAGCGATGTGCCATCTTTTTACATCAGTTTAAGGTTGCATGATTTTGTGTTACATAACACCATGTTCGATTCCAAAGCCTCTCACAATCTCATGCCCAAGGTAATCATGGACAAGCTTGGTGTGGACATCACCCGGCAATATCATGATCTCTATTCGTTCGATTCCAGCAGAGTAAGATGTATAGGTCTCATCAAAGACTTGGTTGTGAGTTTCGATCAGCTCCCCATGAAGAATGTTTTAATGGATATTGTGGTGGTAGATATTCCTCCAAGGTTTGGCCTGCTTCTTTCCAGGTCTTGGGTAGCTAAACTAAAAGGGACACTATAGCTAAATTTCTCCTATGCAACGATTCCAATATTTGGAGAAATGAGGAAATTATATCGGGAACAAAAAATCAAGTACATGATCACAAGCAAGGAGAAACCAATAAATCATCCTATTAACTATGTACATACAGATTTAGAGTCTCTTGTTTTGTATTCAGATAGTTTAAATGATATAGATAGTCAGTTGGTAGAAGCAGATGATATTCCGGAAATAACAGAAAATTTCAGAGAAGTTTTGAAGCAAGAGGAACAAGAACAGGAGAACATCGTTGGGCAATCAGCTGAAAGCAATGGACAACAAGTAGGCAAGGCACAACAAATAGATCTCCAACACTTGCAAGAGGAGGAAGAAGGTTTGTGGACCATGGATTTTGATGGAGCAGTGAGAAATGATGGCGCTGGAATAGGAATTTGGGTACGCAGTCCTTTCTCCGCCAGAAACAAGGTCCCTAGTAACGTACGGGTATGCTCTTACAAGTTGGCTTTTGAATGTTCAAATAATGAAGCTGAGTATGAAGCTCTAATTGCTGGCCTAAAGATTCTTAGAAAGCTGAACACTAAGAGGATTTCAATATATGGTGACTCTGAATTGGTTATCAAGCAGGTCAGAGGTGAATATCAAGAAAAACATCCTAGGATGTGGGCCTACCGTAATGCAATCCTAGACATTTTAAAATTATTTTCAGAATACACCTTGACATGTGTGCCTCGCATACAAAATAGCATTGCTGATGCTCTTGCTAAGGCAGCAAGTAGTTTAAAAATCCCAATGAACTCTAGTAACAAATTCAAAATCCATGTCAAGCACCATCCAACCATTCCAGATAATGAGAGATATTGGCAAGTGTTCCAAGATGATGACGAGATTGATGATTTTCTGCAAAACAAAGGCAAGTTTAAAGAGACCTCCATTGATGAAGAAAATGATGATGGAAATGGAAATGGTATAGATGAAATGCAGATCAATGAAATGGACGTGTTGCAGTTGAAGAATAAAGTTATTCCCAAAGGCTTGATACCTCTAGAAGAACTCTTCAATGAGGATGATGTAGCCTGCAAGCCGACATTGCAGCCAATAGAAAAGGGCGTAGAAGAGGTCAATATCGGGACAACTGCAAATCATAAATTGGTAAAATTGTCCAAAGCATTGCCGCCAAAGATCAAAAAAAAATATATCAGTTTGATGTCTTGATTTGCAGATGTGTTCGCTTGGGACTATTCCAACTTAAATACGTATGACACCAATATAATTCAGCACACTATACCCATCAAGCCCAATCAAAAACAATTCAGACAAAACTTGAGAAGGCTAAATCCAAAGTTGCTACCATCTATTGAAAAGGAGATCAATGAGTTGTACAAATTAGGGATCATTGTGCGAATCAGATTTTCAGATTGGATCTCCAACTTCGTACCTGTAAGGAAAAAGACACGGGAGATTCGCTTATGCATTGATTTCAGAAATCTCAACAAAGTTTCATTGAAGGAAAACTATCAATTGCCCAAAATGGACCATATACTTCAGCGAGTAGTGGGGGCATCTTGCATGTCATTGCTTGATGGTTATTCCAGATATAACCAAGTTTCTGTCCATGAGGATGACCGAGACAAGACATCATTCACCACTCCATCGGGGACCTTTTATTACGTGAAAATGCCTGGGTGCCACATATCAGCGTGCTATGGACTTGGTTTTTGCGAACAAGAAGGATGTCTTTTCGGTGGTGTATTCGGATGATTTGATGATATTTTCTAAATCTGATGAAGAGAACATGTACCATCTCAAAACTGTCTTCCTAAAGTGCAAAAAATATGACTTGTCGCTGAATCCAAAGAAGAGCTTGTTCGCCATGGAAGAAGGCAAACTACTTGGGCACATTATCTCAAAGGATGGCATCCGTATTGACCCGGCACGCGTGCAAGCAATTCAGCAAATAGATCTGCCCCAGAATAAAAAGGAGATACAATCATTCAATGGCAATATGAACTTCCTCCACCGCTTTGTACCCAATCTCGCGGAGCATCTAAGGGAAATGACAAACATGCTTAAGAAGGACAGCCAAATGAAATGGACGGAGGAGGTGGTAAAATCTTTCAATTTGGTCAAATTGGCTCTTTCCTCAGCACCAGTTCTAGTAAGCCCGGACTATACTCATGATTTCATATTGTTTTCATTTGCTTCGGAGCATACTATGGCAACGGTATTATTGCAGAAGAGAGATGATCATGGAAGACCCATTGCATTTTTCAGCAGAGCTATAAGAGACACAGCTTTAAAGTATAACATCATTGAAAAGCAGGCTCTTACACTTGTGAAGGCATTGAAAGATTTCCGGGTGTATATTATACATTCTCACATTCTGGCCTATGTTCCTAATGCTGCTGTAAGACATGTTTTAGTGTAGGCTGATCCGGAAGGAAGAAGAGGCAAGTGGATTGGAGCCTTTCTGGAATATGACGCAGAAATAAAGCCCACAAAACTGGTGAAAGGATAGGGATTGGCGAAGCTAATGGCTGAATCAAACTTGCATGCCTTGGACATAAATCTGATCATTGCTTTGTCCAAAGAGAATGATGAAGAACCGCCAATTTAGGTATCTGAAATGTTTGCTCCTTCTTCATGGTATTTTGATATCATATATGTGCTCAAAAATTTGTCACCTCCGCCCGGCATGACTAGAAACAAAGCGAGAACACTCAAGTTGAAGGCTGCCAAGTTCTGCATTCTTAATTCAACACTATATTTAAAAGATCCCGATGGCATTTTTTTAAATTGTTTGGTGGAACATGAAGCAAAGAAAGTCATGGAGGACTGCCACCAAGGAGACTGTGGAGGTCACCTCTTTTGGAAGTCAGCAGCGAACAAAATTTTGAGATAAGGATACTATTGGCCGACATTGTTCGTTGATGTATATAAGATGGTTAAGCGCTGTCATGAGTGTCAAATTTTCGAAGGAAAGTGAAAGTTACAACGTCTACCACTCAAGCCCATAGAGGTGAGCGCCCCTTTTCAGCAATGGGGATTGGATTTCATTGGCGAAATTCATCCCGCTTCTTCCAAATAGCATAGATGGATCCTCATAGCCGCATATTACTTCACAAAATGGACTAAGGTGATTCCCACTAGACAAGCTACAAATGTGGTAATCATTTCATTCCTCGAAAATAACATCTTGTCTCACTTTGGTTGTTCGAACAAGCTAATCACCGATAACGCAACAGCTTTCAAATCAAAGCGGATGGTATAATTTTGTCATAAATATCACATTATTTTGGGTCATTCAACTGTCTATCATCTACAAGGCAATGGATTGGCAGAATCTTCAAACAAATCATTGGTCAACATAATCAAGGAGTTGCTGGAAATGAACAAGAAGAGTTGGCATAAGAGGTTGGTAAATGCGCTTTGGGCAGATCGGGTTAGCCAGAAGAAGTCCATAGGTACGTAAGCATTTGAGCTGGTTTATGGAGTTGATATAGTATTTCCTTCCTCTCTTGCTGCCCTGGTTGTTCAACTTCTTCAAGAGGCTGGCAGTGAAGAAGATCCCATGCACAGGAGGCTGAATCAAATGGTCCACTTGCAGCAGACTAGAGAAGAAGTTTTCAAGAACACATCCAAGTTACAGGAGAAAATCAAGAAACTTTATGATAGAAAGGCAAAGGTGGATAAATTTCAGGTGGATGATGTAGTGCTGAAGTGGGATGCAAGGAATGAGGAGAAAGGCAAGCATGATAAGTTCAAGAACCTCGAAAGGTCCTTTCAAGATCGCAACATATCACAGGCATAATGCTTTTCTTCTTAAGGAAATAAACGGAGAGGATTGTCCAAGAGGGCCGATCAATGGTCGGCTACTCAAGTGGTACCACTTCTAAGTTATTAACACTCCTTCCACTATCATTGTAAATACCATTTTATTTCAGTTTCATTATAGTTGTTCAAACTAGTCTTTAAGTCATTTTAATGTCAAGTTTGAGTCAGTTTTTTGGTCGTTTCTGTTTCATAAATGAGTCAGAGTGCTATATTATTTATCAAAATGATGGCTCCATAGCCTAATGGATGAAGGCACTGTCTAGCTCCTCCAAATATCTACTGTTCTTGGCACCTCCAAGGAGCTACCATCCCCCATTGGAGCCAATGTTAGAGTCGGTCTGGTCAGTCCTCCGTTAGACATCAAAACTCTTTATGCATTTCATGATTAGGTGTCCTGCTCCATTCTCCCAATTGCATTCCGCTAGGGGCATGCCATAATCTGACAGAGACAATCATGATAGTCATTCCCCCTCATGTCTGGCTCCTGCGGGCTCAGGTATTTTGTTAATCATCATCAAGGCCCATGATAGTCAAGGTTTGGTCCTTTAAAGGACAAAGGTCATTTCGAGGTCTAGGTCTAGGAATTCATCAATTTGGTCTTTGAAAATGTCCAGTAGGGCCATGTAGGCCAGAGTGAGGCCATTACATAGTTATGGTTCAGAAAGCTTCATCATCATGTGGATAGACTCCGACTCTTCTTCAAAACTCTGTTTTGAAGAAAAGTCAAACAGGTCATTTATGACAAAAATTTCAAAAAAGTCGTCAAGTGATTTTTTGAGATGCAGTCATGGTTTCCGTGGCCAAATGTCCTATCATGCAATCCCCACAAAGAGTGCCGAAAATTGCATCATTCTAGCTAAAATTTCAAAGGGAAAGTGAAAATCAGTGCGTTTTAAAGTCAGTGAAAAAGTGCAAAAGTCAAACATTAGAAAAATGGGTTTTTGAAGAGGAAAAAATTAAACCCATCTCTTCCAAGGCTATATATACAATTTTTTGTCAAAAGCAAATGCATTGTGCCATTACAAGTCTTGGAGGAGTATTGGAGAGGCGTGAGTGTGCATTGGTGAGCGATTGAGTGAGTTGGAGGCGACCTTGGAGAGCGCGGCGCATATAACCAGGAGCACGGCGCACACAGAGGGCGCGATGCACACACACCCTGCCCACAGTGCTTTTTTCTTGAGGGCATGGCACATACCCAGAGCGTGGCACACTGGGATTTGCGCGTGGCGCATACAATTAGAGGAGCAAACGAGGAGTTGGAAGTCGGTTTGGAGGTGAAAACAAGGGCGCAGTGCACATTGGCAGGAGCGCGGCGCACACGCAGGGCGCGGTGCACACAGCACCCGTCCACTGTTAAAGCTCATAATGAGCGTGGTGCACACCCGGCGCACGACGCGCACATATAGGGGCGCGACGCATAGAGATAAATCACCCTGAACGTGCCAAAACTCCCTCAAATTTTTTTTGAAGCCCCTCTAATTACAAGGTAGGCTCTCAAACTCACTTGTGCATCAAATTTGATAAAGAGATGGTGGGTTATTTCCACTGATTGAATGCAAAAACATTCCATAAAGCAAACACAAGAAGTCACCAAAGGAAAATCATTTTGCTAGGGTTGTGTAACAATGTTGTTGCTGCCAAGGTTATTTTTCCTACCCTACCACTGCCCCTTATTCCCCTATGTCATCTTTCCCTATTATCACTACCCTAACACTACCAAAAATCATATTCCCTTTCTCCTCCTCCTATTGCTCAATTAAAACCCAAAACCCTACCCCATCAAAATACCCCAAACTCCTCCCATATCCCTAAACAAATTTCTCCCTATAAACCCTATCCCCATTTCATCACTCCCCTCCTAGCAATCCCTGTTTCATTTTTCCCCTTGGTAACAGATAGTTCAAAGGCACCCAACCTCCCATCATCATGAAAGGGGCTGTCTAATCACATTCCACATTGCAGTCATGTCATCACAGCATTCATCTGATTATGAGAGGGAGACAGAGAGTGACTCATCCTCAGAAGAGCAGGCTCCCATGAGACACCACAAGTGTGGCAAACATGTTAGGGATGAGCCCACTATCCTGATCGAGTTACAAACATGCCCTCTTGCCATGTCATCCTTCCAGCACGTATCATGTTTTTAATTTTGTCAAAGGGTGACAAATGTCAGATTTCATCATGAGTTGGCCCGTTTATTTGTGCTTGATTTACATGGAGGTTAGTCTACCTTGGCCAAGGTAACTTTCACATTGACACCCGAAGCTATATCAGTTAGAAACAGGTATACCAAATGTTGGGGAGCAGTGGCATAAGAAGAAGAAGGTGGAAAGGAAACACTATGAGCCTTACATCAAAACCTGATTCTTGAATGAGCTCACAAGAGTGTTTCTCTTTAGATACTTGAAGGATGAGTATGCTCCGCTCATGAGATTGATCATGAAATACTTCAGCTGTGAGGGGAGGTTCTCTCGACTGTATGCCTATCACATCGGCTTGCTCATGCACTTTACCAGGGTGAGGATGATGAACCTCCCTTTTTTCATATGCAGGAATATAGAGAGGATGAACACCTTCATGTTGCATAAGACCCCTCAGCAACAGCTTAACAGTGTGTATCACTTTGTTCTTATCCGAATTTTTGTAGATCATGAGTTAGGATTGTAGGGCATTGCTTGGGAGGACTTCATCTCCCATGATTTCTTCAACACACCACAGGTACTATCAGAGCTCGAGCAGGAGTTGGGTGGTTCTTCTTATCAACATGAGCACCATGATACAACGATTATGCCATTTTTGGTGACATATCGGAAAGGCAGTAGGAACTTACTTCCAGCAGCAAAGTGAGTGTTATCCCCACCTGGGGTGGAAGGGACCTCACTTCCGACATCAACTACACAGGTATTGGACAATGGCAAGAAGCCCGTGCATGATGAGGGGCCATCAAGTGTACAGGAGATTGATGTCATCCTCAGACAGAATGAAGAGACAGAGGAAGAAAATGCCAAACTTAGGATGACCATTCAGGAGAAGGACTCGGAGATACACGACTTGATACTCAATATGGAGAGAGCTAGATGGGTCATCAAGTATTTTAAGCAGAGAAACAAATAGCTTGAGGACCAACAGACGACCATGGAGCTACAAAGCATCCGTGAAAATCGACAAGCTGCCCAGCAGAGAGGGATCGAGCTCACTACCTTGGAGCAAGAGATCTACAATGACCATGAGTCTTGGTTAGATCGGGTCAATCTACACTTGGAGAAGCTGTAAGAGAAGGCAAATAGGGAAAATACCATATTGAGGAGGATGGCTTGTCATTACAGGGCATAGAACATGAGCGCAAAGGTCCAAATAAGGAGCTTGAAGGCTAAATTGAGCAAAGCAACAAAAGCGGCAAAAGAGGCAAAAGAGCAATATCAGCTTTGAATCTTGGTTGAATCTTCCTTAGCACAGCATAGCACTTCATAGAGGACCTATAGCCCAAATTTCAAGGAATTTTGGGAAATTTTGGTCACATGACAAATTTTTGGCACAAACATAGGTTTTTTACTATACGCGCTGCGCCACCGGCGCGACGCGTAAGATTGGGAGCTTCAAATGAGAAATGGTTTGCATTTTTGGATTCAGCATGAAAAGTCACGGCTACTGGAGCATGGAGCAAGAAATTTGGAGAAGAGCTTGTCCACGAAAAGGGCCAAAAACACTCAAAAATGGCCTCACTGCCCCTATTTTGAGACACATGAAGCAGTCTTGGGAGAATGAATATTTGGAAGGGAAAATGAGCTCCAAATTCAAAAATTCGACTTGGGTTGGAAGGAAGATAGGACATGGATTCCAACAAGCACACTTAGGCATATTTTGGACTCTGGAAAGTGCCTCAAAACTGGCCTCAAATTGGCGTGACACATACAGAAAAAGGCGTGGCGCATATAGGAAAAAGGGCCAAGAATGCCTATATTTCGCTTCCTGACTTTTTATAAGTGGGCCCACTCATATGCAATTCAGTTTTTCGGCACCTAAGGTAGTTTTATAAGTATTTGTACTCCAAATGGTCAGTTATCCAAGTGGCAAAGGAATGCAAAGTGCCACCCAAGCAATTTGTCATGTTTGTGGCGCTGCACCTGTAGTTGTTGTTTGGCTCTCCACCTTCAGTTTGTAATGATTCGAGTAACTCCCCAACCCTTGGGCATTCTATCTCTTCATGGCACATTCTATATATTGTATGCAAACTGTTTGCAAAGGGTTGGTTGGCCTGTAACTTCTGGGAGACTGTGGGAAAGAAACTCTGTTTCCGCATTGTATATTTTTTATAGAGGATTAATGAAAGGAAGTGGCTCTATTTCATGAGATTCATGTGGTTGTGAGTGTAGAAAATGTGTCTCTTATGTTTCATATTTATCTTGTTATGTTTCATAACTCATTTCATATTCATTTTCAGTGAAATTTTCTAAGTTAGCTAAGGTAGAATTTAATTTTATTGCTCTGCCTGTGGGAAAATTTCATGTTCAGTGTTCATTCTTCTGTTGAAAAGGATTCATGTTGTCTATTCCCTTTTCACCCTCTTAATCAATCTCTCCATTCCACACTATCTTAAACTAAATTGCTAGGCTTTCCGCCTACCTTGCCTCACGAAATAATCCATGCCTTTGTATTAAGTTCTCTGTTCATTGAGGTCCATTGGTCCCATACCATCCCAGAAATACAGTCATTCATAAAAATCACTTCTTGTATCCATATTCACTTACTAGCCTAAGATAAATAGTTCACTGTAAGTCATCTCAGGCCTTTTCATTTATCTATTCACTGAGTGTGACTCGGAGAGAGCCCTCTCCTCTTCTGGTAGGGCTAGCTACTAGACTGAGCGTGGTTTGTGGTTACCCTGAATTTTGCCTTCTTTCAGCCTAACGCGGATTTAGGTGCTAACATGACCAACTAAAACTCCCTAATCACATTATGCAGATTTGTACTTGATGATATAAATGTTTAGATATATTTGAAAACTGAATACAATTATTGCTCTTATTTAACATTATTTTAATCCTCTAGTTTGTCTTATCTCAGTGAACACTTTACATGTTCTAGACCCCATTTCAATGTTACTCCTTTGTTGTAGGTGTATGCTCCCTACGGTGGCATGGCTCCATCACAATTTCAAATAGAGATGACATTCATTTTACATATAATATGGACAATCTAAATTTATAGATCCCCTAGTGTAACTAGTGTACCTTATCAGTGCATTTGCAAATGTTATCCCTTTTCTTCTTTGTTATGATTTTCATGCAATATAGGCCCGTTGTCCTTTCACAAGGTTGGGAAAGAAATACATGCTACATTTCCTTTATATAATGTTCCGCCAACATCACAGAATATAGGGCATATGTTATCATATCAATTTCATATGCCTATGAGACATAAGTTGAAATATCCTAACATAGTTCATATCATCATTAAACACACTTAATATATATGTAAACACATGTAATTTAGGTTAATTTCACACCACAAATCTAAGTAAAACTTCAAGAACTATCAAAGGGTCCTCTCAACTTTTGTTTTATTAGTCGTATGACTCATGCAATAATTCTACTAATACTCATGCAATCATTGTAGGGACATGATTTGAACAATTTCATGGCCCATTAATACGAGAGGTAACTAACTTAAAAACCTTGTAGGTGAACGCTTCACCATATTGGTGGAACCTCCCCATTCAGTAGGAGGGTATTTTATCGCCTCTTGATCAATCCAATGAAATGAGTTCACATAAATGAATCTTTTGAGTTCCCATTTAATTAACTCAACTACAATCCTGTCTTTGACCTATTACACAAATCTCTTTGATCCATTCTGCAATAATTTATTGTGTTAAATTAATATTGTCAACATTGTGTGAATGAGTTGTAAGTCACTTTCTTTCATTCACATTAATTAATTTTTCCTTGGTCCCATACTACCCAAGTTTCTCTTAAAAGAATTTGTTACAAAAGGGATAGTACTGCTTGACTATTGCTTGACTATTGCTTCAATAGAGAAATCCCATTGGAGGATACAAATGACCCTTCCATAAACATCATATCTATAGGCTATAATGTGGGTAATATTATTTTGTTTTTTACATTTCCATTGGCTTAATAAACCACTCATATGTCCCCCTCACATATCTTGTTCAATTATTTAAATTTATATACTAAGTGGTTTATCAATATGTATATATACATATTCATTTAAATTGATGTATTCAATGGCTTATTAGCTAGCTTATATGCATGAAGGTTAGTATATTTTTCTTTAATTTATTTGTGTATTAAATATGACTTGAGTGTGTATTTGGAGACATTACATACAAAAAAAACAACCGAACACTTAAACCTTTAAAATTGTCACTATCATTTAAAAGATGAGCATGGTAGTCAAATGATATGGTATAAATATATATATTTAAAGGTGGCTATAGTTTGGAGAATGGTGGTAGTGAATCCCTATAATAGCTAACTACTATAATTAATGGAAATTATTGTCAATTGATAAAGGTGATAAAGATGGCAGTAGGTATCTATACTCATTATTATAAAGTTGAAAATCCATAAATATGTTTAAACATGTAATATATAACGCTTTAAAAGTGTGATATAAAGGTGATAAGATGAGAGTAGGTATCTATACTCATTATTGTAAAGTTGAAAATCAATAGACATATTAAAAAAAAATTGAAAAAGATATAATATATAAGACTTTAGAAGTGGGATGTGACAACCCTCATATATTAATCACATATTATTATCTATATTTAAAAAAAAAACTAATATACATATATAGATAATTATAAATAAATAGAATCCATATATATAATTTTGAATAGGTCTATATATATAGACATTTTTATTATTAATGTTTGAAAAATAGTAAATCAATATTCTATAAGAAAACCATTAATATCACTGTTGTAAAAACAGAATTTCGAAATGAAACTCTCAATCTCCAAATATGAAGAATACTACTTATATGACACCTTACCATACTTTGAGGCTATATGGGTATGATTTAAGAGTCTTGTGAATCCGAAAGCAAGTGCAGTTACCGAGATAAATGAGTGGAGACAACAATATTCTTGCCTTTCATCAAGTCTTCAGTCTAATACGACCGTGACTTTTGATCTTTTCATTGGACGCTGTGAATTAATGCTACCGAAACTCATTTCTCGCGTACAATGATGCTAAGTGCTTTTGCAGCCAGTGGGTCTTTAGCAGAATCTTGGCATGGTAAGAGAGTTGGTAACATTACGCGAGTAATGTTAATAATTTAAAATAAAAATTAATATGACGATAATAATAATTCATTTTCACTAGAATTAGTGTGATTATATATAATATGGTTTAATCGTATCGTTAATAAATTTATTAGATTTTATGTTATATATAATATTATTAAATTAAGATGATATTAGACAAATAGATATAATTATTTATAAGTTTAAATGCTAAGTTACAATAAAATATATATTATTAATATTATTTTATATTACTATATCTCATATTATGTATATTAATTTTTTGAAAATAGTAAATTATTTATAAAAAAAGTAAGTTTAAATTGTTGTTGAGATTTAATTAGAAATTGTTTTGAATAGTAAATTATTTATACAAAAAGTAAGTTTAAAATTGTTGCTAGTAGATATTTATTAGGAAAAAAAATAATTAAGTATTTAAATATAAATAAAAATATAATAAAATCACGTTTATTTTATATATAAGTTAATTTTATTAGTTTTTTATAATATTATATTAAATTTTTATATTTAATCTTCACGTAAACATAAATATATATTTAAAACTAAATAGTATTTATAAATATTATTCAATTTTTTTACTTAAATGATTTGATATATTTAAAAGACAAACTTAAAAAGGTTGTCGTTGGTTAATTTTGCATTAGGTTTATAACAAGGCTTTGGAATGAATAATTGAAATCCTCTACCATACATAGTAACCACAATAATTGAAAATTACAGTAATATTTCTTATGAGTCATGTATTCCTTCATGGTATACACTTAGGGAACTTCTAAACACCTACTTACTGCCCTCCTAAAAGCCATAATATTCTTGCCAAAGCTGTCTTAAATCTAGAGAACTCATCCATTGTCAAATGAACCAATACAAGAGAATAACCACACCTTTTCTGCAACTTGTGTTTCTCCTCTTGTCCTCATTCTTTATTCCCTATTTTGAAACTTTTATCCTTTGATTAGGGATGAATGTAACTACAGTCATAGCCCATTAAACTTGGTCTTGTATGATTTCCAATCCTATGAGTTGTCTTCCCAAACAGACCTCACTTTCTTGTTGTCTCTTGTGTCACTTCTAGCCCTCCTGTTTAGCCTATCACCCCCTCCAAAAGTCACCTACAAGACTAGAATATGTAACTAGGGAATCATCTAGTGCTTCAAACATCTTCCTTAGTAATAATCACCCTCAAACTAGGCACATAGCTTCTATACTATGGCTTTCTTCCTCGATGGTTTATACTCCCATATTTGACCTGCAACCACAAGAGATTTTAGCCAAACCATACTCCTTCTCTTACCTTTGCAAGTCTCCTTAGGTCTCAACTACCTTAATGGTATATCTACCTTTAAATCTTTCTCATTGGATGGTGAATTGATCCTCCAATAATTTTCTATTTATATGCCTTCTGGATCCAATGTTCAATCCTTCAAAGGGAATCCTTAAATGGGGACGACTTGAATATTAGGAAAATTAGCCCACTTAAACATATAAAATGATAATATCTCAAATTCTATAACTCTTCTCTTGGTGCTTGAAGCAACACCCTTTTCCTCTAAGGGTTCTCTTCCATCTCCACGTGTCAAGCATCCAAAATGCCATCTGGGTGCACACCCACAACTTTGGGTGCAAAACCCACAACTTGGGTTTTCTTGCCCACAATTCCCATGTGGGTCAAATGGTATATTGATCATGGATGTTTACATCATATGTCAGGAGATAGGAGAAAATTTCACTTTTTGATAATAATTAGAAGTGGTCGTGTTATTTTTCAAAGGGAGTGAACCAGCAAGAGCATTGGAAAGTGGCAAGTCCAACCTTGGTTAAAAGAGGACCAATGTAGAAGATATATGGATCATCGAGGGTCTTAAGAACAATATTCTAAGTTGTATCCAAATGGTGGATGGAGGTAAGGACGTGGTATTCAACTCCTAAGGTCCTTTCATCTAGAAAGAAGGACCAAAGAAAGTGATAGTTAATAGGGTTAAGACACGTGACAATGTTTATGTATTGAAGGGAAGAGTAAGAAAATAAAGGAGATAAAAGAGGAACTCTTCATATTTTGAATCAAAGTACAAGAGATGGACACATATTGCAGTCTGCTCTTGCATGATAGATATTTTATGCTGCAAAATAAACACGAGGCCTTCATTGGCCCACGAGGGAGTACATGGCACACCTTGTTCTGCATGCACTTGCAATGTGATGTTAATGATGTTTATATCTTTGATGGTGATTTCTTGATGATGCATTTTTACTACTGATGTTCTTTTTGCTAACGTTATTATGATCATGAGATTTTATGTTGTGATGAGTGGACATGGCACATGTTCATGGCGAGAATTTCATATGCTTCCAATATTTCAGTGATATTTATGCCATCATGTCTCCTTGGAGGAGTTTACTATATGTTCCATGCTATGTGCTTAGTTAGAATAAGTTTGTTGCATGAGCTTGATTTTTGGTTGTGCATGGATAATATGCAACATATGTGGTTGGATTGTACCATGCATTTTGGTTTGATGATATAATACATGTGTTGGCATCATCGAGATTAGTACAATGATGGTGCATGATGCTTATATTTGTGAGGATGTTTTGCTAATATGATATTCTTGTTGTCACCATATCATTATATTCTTGTCGTTGTTTCCATTTCAGTTTATATTGTAGAGATTCCTGCCAGATATGATGATTGTTGTTGTTCCTATTTTTTCCCATAGAGAGCTGATATATTGGGTTGATTGGTTTGTTATATTTTTGACTCATGGTTTTGCAATATGTTGTTGGTTCATGATGTTGATGATATATGCTGTTGTTGAGCCACTATACATTTTTATGTGTTGGTGGTTATTGTTGATGATATCTCAATTTCATGGTTGTTGATTTGGAGAGGTTAATACATGTATCTTATGTGACTTATATTGATGTTATATTGTTTTCATAAAGAGGACATCTTGTTGATCATATGATCTATGTGCTTTCATTGATGGGAGGGTTTTATGGCACTCATAGTCTCACCTTTCATGTGGCATGCATAGATTTTTGAGGCATGATCAACATGTGTATAGTTAGTTATGACAGTTACTCTTGCTTTGTATTGATTTATGGTAGTGTCAGTACAACAATGTATTTAATGTATTATTCATGTATAATCTCATATTTATCATGGAGAGACAATCTCGAGTCACTAATGCATTGAGAGAGAGTCATGTGAGTCATGGTTCAACCATATATATGGGATTATGTTGTCATTATACAATCATGTATTATCATTTTAGAGCCCATGTGATAGGGTCATGAAGCCTTGTACTCTATCTCATATCATTGGGTCATAGTCATCGTTCCATGTGGAGTAGCCTCTAGCATATGTCAAGGAAGAATTTATAGGGATATATGTCAATTTACATTTAGCCATGGATATGTTTGCATTCGATGGAGTATGGTTGGTCATGCTATGTGACCCTATCATCATATATTTTCTACCACCATGTATTCCTCAAAGGATGTTTTGGTTGCTCATAGGAGTGAGAGATGTTGGTTCCAGATAGTCATTGTTGTTACTTATCTATGAGTTTTTTTTGTTGAATAGTTCATTGTGGAGAGAATATATTTGTTGTTGTTGATTTAGAGTTGCTTGGATATATGTTGTTGCTGGTATAGATTTGATCAGAGTTTCTACTGCTAGTTGGTCACATTATGTTTATGATGCCACAGGTTAGTGATTTGACCTACTGCTACTATTATTACATGGATTATGCTGCTACTATTTGAGGAGAGAGAGCATGTGTTTCATTTAATGTTTTTGTTGCTTATTACCATGCTACAATAGAAGTTACATACTTTACTATTATTGATTTGAGATATATGTATATTGTTTCTCTTGTGTGTTGCTGATGTTAGGGTCCAACCTTAACCACCTTATTTGTGTAACAGGATCGAGTTATAGTTATAGTTAAGCAAAGAGTCAATAAAGCCCATATTAATAATTATAAGTGGTTAACCCACATTTTATGAAGGGACCAAAGTTAGTTGCAAATGGGCCATGGTATTAGACATATGGTATTAATAAGAACCATGGTATTGCCCCATGTTACTGCATGTATGAATCCTATATAAAGGATAGAGACTCCCCTCGAGGAGCATCATGCCTTATTTTGTAATTGAGCTCAGCTCTATTGGAGGTTTCCCCCTCGAAGAGGCAAGTGAACATTGCTTTCTGAATGATAAAATACCTGTTGTTATTCCACATTTTTGTATGTTTTGGGTATATTTCTTTGTATATATGGTATTCTGGTATCGTCTTGCAGGTTAAGAGCATAACAAGGGGGGTTAGAGCTATAATAAGTGGTATCAGAGCACTTTCCACGACCGGTGGGATCTCCAATTTTTAGCAATTTTTTTTTTGGCTAGCGACGTGTTCCGACATATTTAAACCATGGGATCTATCATTGAGCGCTAAACCTGCAGATTTTGGGAGGCATGCACGCAGGAAATACAAGATGTGGTCACACTTGTTGGACTCCCTTGTAACCCCTTTGGGTACCCCTTTGAGTAGTAGCGCATTAGATAGAACCATGCACGGACTGTCTTCCAAGTACCCTCTGGGTATATCGGAAGCCCAGTAGCTCCCTTGAAACCTCACCATCGATAATCTGTCGGCCATCCTGCTGCTACAGTACACTGAGAACAACACTCAGAGAGATTACTCCAACGTACAATAGGGTAGTCGGGTTGTATGGCTGATGGTACGGTTGATCCTCCTCAGTTAGTGCCCTGAAAAATTGGGTCGAGTACTACTATTAGACCCTTATGTATATTGCAATCTGTAGCACCTGACAATCAGGAAGACCATATTTCCCTTCTCTATCTCTAGATCATGCATAATCTTTTCCAGATTAGTTCTTATAGGTGGGGCTTTGTTGCAGTAGCAACAATTAGTTCTCTTGGTCAAATCCATCAAATTCGCCATCTAGATCTAGTAGTTTGGGCTCTATAGCCATTGCAACAATTAGATCTGCCATTCAGATCTGATTAATTGTGTGGGTTCCTATACCTGGGCATGATTTTCGCAGGACTTTAGGGCAACATTGACATTTCTGGGATTCATCTACTACAGTATTCCTAAGTCTAATACCCCCCAGGGACGCTTTTTTGAGACTTAGCCCATAAGAATCAGTTCGACGACCTGAGCAAGGTGGTACCATTCAATTGTTAGTGCCAAAAGTTTTGGGCAGTCCCAAATTTCAAGTACATCAGATCGGTGCATGGTACAAACTAGAGCTCAAGCTATGGACAAAGAGAAGATTGAAAACCTTGAATCACAATTGAAAGATGTCATGTTGTAGCTGAAGCACTTAAATGAAACACTCTCAAAGGGAAAGGTGGAGGAACGTGCAGAGGCATATATTTGCAATGAAAACATTGAGGGTGAGTCTAGCCAATCTCTTCACCTCTTTGACACCCACCAATAATCCCATCCATGACCACCCAAGTTGGACATGTATACATTTGATGGCTCTTACCTGGCCGCATGGATAGGAAAAATGGAGAAATATTTCACACTGAATTACATCTTGGATGATGCGACTCAGCTTAGTGTGGGTATCATGTACTTGGACAATGAAAGATGGCAATGGTGGCAATGGAATCAACATTGCTATGGAAGGCCCTTGACTTAGCAGACATTCAAAAAAGCTCATACGGATCACTTTAACCACGACTCTTATGTTTTATGTTGTCTCACTAAGCTTTGACAAACAGGAACAATGAACGAATATATTACAGCCTTTGAAGCCTTATCTTTCCACACTGGAGGTCTACACGATGAGTTCTATGTGGAATGTTTTGTCAGTGGTCTCAAACAAGCCATACAAGCCCACGTCCAACTTCATGACCCTAGCTCATGGCTGCATGCTTGCAGGATAGCTCGTGAAGTAGAACGTGCGTTAGCGGCCCAGTCCAATCGCCTAAATTTCATTGCCAAGGGTCACCCCATACAAGTTCAAAGCACTACCTAAACACTCAGGGTTCAAAAGGTGTCACCAGCAGAAATGGTGGAAAGAAGAAATCAAAGATTGTGTTACTATTGTGATGAGAAATACTCCCCCAGGCATAAATGCAAGGAGCCCAAATTCTTTCAAATTGATGCTACTAATCACAGTTCATCAGAGGAAGCCCCACCACTTAAGGAACCAGAGGAGGAAGAAGAGGACAACTAGTAGGACAATGTACCTAAAGAACTAGTTATCTCACTACATGCTTTCGCAAGGATTTCTTCTCCCCAAAATCTCAAAATCAGACGTTTTATTAAACATCGCCCAGTGGTAATCTTGATTTATAGTGGTGATACACATAATTTTATCCATCAAAGAGTCACAAAAGCAGTGCATTGTCTTGTATGATAAGTTTCTAACTTCCACGTCCAAATTGCTGATGGGGGTATAATGAAATGTGAAGGCTGCTATGTAAATGTGAAACTTCAAATGGGGGATTATCAGTTAAAGACCCACATGTTTCCCATACACATGGGAGGGTGCAACATTGTCCTAGGTGCTAAATGGCTTTGCACACTTACCCCAATCACAATGGATTTCCAGGAGTTATATATGAGCTTTAAGTAGAACAACCACACACATACCCTCAATGGACTCCCGGCGGGAGCTCCCTCTATCATCAGCTCACATCGAATGGAAAAATTGTTAAAAAAGGGCCACCATGGAGTTATAGCCCAATTTAATGCCATCCAGGCCTTCGAACACAATTCTCTTCATATTCATCCTAAGATGCAACAAATCTTGAACAACCATCTGCCAGTCTTTGGCAAGCCTAATGAGTTTCCACCCTTGAGAGGGGAACATGATCATAGCATTACTTTGGTACCAGGGGCCCAACCACCAAATATGCACCCATATAGATATTTGTTCGCCCAAAAGAATGAAATTGAAAAAATAATCAAGGAACTCTTGGAAGTAGGCATCATTCATCACAGCATTAGTCCTTATTCATCGCCAGTGGTCGTGGTGCTCAAGAAAGATCGGGAATGGTGTATGAGTCCAGACTTCATGGCCCTCAATAAGTTGACATTCAAAGATAAATTTCCCATCCTGGTTGTTGATAATTTGCTGGATGAAACAAATGGGGATCAATTCTTTACTAAGCTTGACCTTCGCTCGGGCTATCACCAAATTCGCATGAAAGAAGTCGACATTCCAAAGACTTCTTTCCAAACATAGGAAGGCCATTATGAGTTCCTGGCCATGCCATTTGGACTTTGTAATGCCCCATCCACTTTTCAGAGCCTTATCAACCACCTGCTCAAACTATATCTCAGAAAATTTGTCCTTATTTTCTTTGATGACATCCTCATCTACAGTCGCACCTGGGCCACACATCTTCAACATGTAGATCAGCTCTTGCAACTACTCTGCAAACATAAATTATTTGTCAAGATGTCCAAGTGCTCTTTTGGTGTGGAAGAAGTTGAGTATTTGGGCCACATTGTGGGGCGTGAATGTGTCAGGGTGGACCCCAAAAAGATCCAGGAAATGAAAGATTGGCCTCAACCAAAGACCTTGAAGAACTTGAGAGGATTTTTCGGTCTCACAGGCTACTATTGAAAATTTTTCCACAATTATGGTCACATTGCTAGGCTCCTCACTCTATTCCTCAAGAAAAATTCATTCCTCTAGAATGATGAAGCACAACAGGCCTTTACAACTCTCAAACATGCCATGTGTTCAACTCTAGTCTTAGCACTACTTGACTTCACCAAATATTTTGTGATTGAATGTGATGCTTCTGGTATGGGTATTGGGGTGTTCTTAATGTAGGAAGGTTGACCCTTGGCCTTCATGAGCCAACAACTAAGTGGGAAGAATATAGGACAATCTACCTATGAGAAGGAGATGATGGTCATCTTACATGTAGTAGATACCTGGCAACCATACTTATTGGGGCGACATTTCCAAATCTACACCGAGCATCAAAGCCTTAAATATTTTTTGGAGCAATGCCTATCCTCACCATAAGAAAATAAATGGCTCGCTAAAATGCTAGGATATGATTATGAGATAATTTACAAGAAAGAGCATGAAAGTATTGTAGCAGATGTGTTATCCTGCCAAATTGAGGAAAGTACCCTACTCGCAATTTCCCTTCCCATTCTGGAATGGATTAAAGAGGCTGGCAAGGAATAGTTTTCACATCTCTGGCTCTCCCAACTCATTAAGCAATTGCAGGCAGATCCAAATTCCATAGCGGGCTACTCATGGAAAGATGAGATTTTTTGCTACAAAGACAAAGTCGTAATATCACCAACATCCACCCTCAAAAGCCACATTTTGACGGAGTTCCACTCATCTCCCACTACAATACATTCAAGCTTTCAACAGACGTATGCTCGTGCTCGAAGATCATTTTTTTGGATAGGCATGAAAAAGGACATTATTACTTTTGTAGCTGAATGCGATGTTTGTTACCACCACAAAGAAGAAACATTCAAATCCCCAAGCACATTACAGCCATTGCCCATCCTGGCCTCAATCTGGATGGAGGTTTCTATGGATTTCATTACAGTTCTTCCAAAGTCAGGAAACAAGTCAGTCATCATGGTGGTTGTGGACATACTTTCTAAGTATGCTCATTTTTGCACCCTACCACATCATTTTACACCGAGTTTGGTCGCTCAATCTTTCATGGTTCAGATCTTCAAATTGCATGGCATTCCCACTTCCATTGTGTGTGATCGTGACCTAATCTTCACCAGTAACTTTTGGCAGGAACTCTTCCAGCTACAAGGTACCCAACTACAACTCCATACTTCCTATCATACACAAACTGATGGTCAAACTGAAGCAATCAACAAATGTCTGGAGACCTACCTTAGGTGTTTCACTTCAGAAAAGCAACATCTCTGGGTATTGTGGCTACCTCTAGCCGAATGGTGGTATAACATCAACTATCATGCCACTACCAAAATGACTCCATATGAAGCAGTTTATGGTCAACTCCCTCCTTCCCCTACTTCTTATATCAAGGGATGCTCGAAGGTACAAGCAGTGGATCAACTCCTACGGAACCACACAACCATGCTAGCCCACCTTAAAGAGAATCTTCATCAAGCCCGAAACTGGATGAAGCAACAGGCAAATCAACATCGCTCAGAACATCAATTTCAAGAAGGAGATCAGGTATTTTTGAGGCTGAAACCATATAAGCAAACATCACTTAAAGACAAGGGTTGTCAGAAATTATCTCCAAAATTGTACAGATCATATCAAGTACTTTAGCGCATTGGAGAAATCCCCTACAAGCTAGCTTTGCCACCCACTGCAATAATCAATCTAGTCTTACATGTCTCATGCCTCAAGAAAGTGATTGGGAACCATTGCAGAATTCAAACTAGTCTACTTGAAGTGGATGAAGAAGGGTCAATCTGGCTCCAACCTAAATAGGTTCTTGACACATGATAATGGCACCTGCGTGGCCGCACGATCAAGGAAGTCCTTATCAAGTGGAAAGATACCTCTCCATAAGATGCAACCTGGGAACCAGCCATTATCCTTCAGGGTTTCTGCATCTTCAGCCTTGAGTACAAGGATATTCTTATGGGGGAGGGCATGTTGGGGTCCAACCCTAACCCCCTTATTTATGTAATAGGATCGAGTCATAGTTATAGTTAAGTAAAGAGTCAATAAAGCCCATATTAATAATTGTAAGTGGTTAACCTGCATTTAATGAAGGGACCACAGTTAGTTGCAAATGGGCCACGGTATTAGATAGATGATATTAATAAGAACCATGGTATTTCCCATGGTATTGCATGTATGAATCCTATATAAAGGATAGATACTCCCCTCGAGGAGAATTGTGTCTTATTTCGTAATTGAGCTTAGCTCTATTAGAGGTTGCCCCCTCGAAGAGGCAAGTGAACATTGCTTTCTGAATAATAAAATACTTGTTGTTATTCCTCAATGTTCTATGTTTTGGGTATATTTCTTCGCATATTTAGTATTCTGGTATCATCTTGCAGGTTAAGAGCATAACAAGTGGTATTAGAGCTATAACATCTGACTAGGCATAGCTTGTGTCTAGGGTGAGTTTAGTGCACATATTTTTCAAGTATATGGGGGTGTGTCGTTTCCTTTCAGTCTTGTTCTCCATTTTTTATCACCTACATATGATTTTGAGTGAATTTTATGTTTTTGTTGATTGATCCCATTGAACAGAGAGGAACACATATCACTTACCCCTTACATGTTTAGCCCTTTTCCATTGATGACAAAGGGGGAGAATGTGAGGATGAGGATTTGTTTTCAGAGGAAATCTTTAGATTATTGTTTAAGTTATGGTTATAATCAATGCAAAAGGGGGAGATTTTTGGCATTGATAGGCATTTTTTGTTGTAGATGTGTTGTTGTTTTGCATTGATATCAACCTAGGTGCTTGGGTTGCAGGTAACTTGGTTATGTATGTGTATGTTTGGCTACAGGTGGCTCATGTTTGGATGATATGTAGATTTTTCTTGGAATGTCAACTAGCTTGGACTAGCTCTAAGATGTTATGATCTTACTGATCATGTTTCTGCATACAAATGTCAGTGGATGCTATAGGGTTTATAGTTGACGAGAGTTGTTGATTAGGTCTCCAGGTCATGGATGAGGTCCACATGTTGATGTTTTGATATATATGGCTTGAAGAGGACTTGACATGGATGTGTGGATGTTAGAGGATGTAGCACAAGTATTGGAGCTGCATATTAATGGCAGTGATGTTGTGGAGAGGTTTTATGGGCCAATTGGCCTAGATGTTTAGTATGGTTGTTGATTAGAATCCTAGAAAACCTAGTTTCACTTGTAAAGGTGTTGGTAATATGGAAGTGAATTGTTGAAGTGTTACAAAGGTGTCAATGACTTCTAGAGGTCTTACAAAGGCTTTTCAAACTCTGGAAGAGGGTTGAGTAGGATCTCAGTTGATTTAACTAAGTTATGACCATCCTTGACCCTAGTACCACAGGCAAAGGGTCATGGGAGTGACTAAAAATCTCTAGTCATTGGCAAACAGGTTTGTGGGAGTTACGGAGGAGCTCCAATCAAATCTATCATGTGTTGTGTGTATGATCAAGGTTTTTCATGATAATTTCTCTGTAGTTCTTGCACAACTCAACTAATTTCATTATTATGGCAATTTTTATGATCGAAATTTTCCAAAAAAAGGTTGTATAAATTCATGGGGTCTCTAGAACCTTATCCAGGTCAAAGATATGAAAAGGATAGTGGAGTTAGTGGTTGATTTTTTCAAGGAGCCTATCTCAACCAAATCTAAAGCGTGTGAAAATAATTGTTGAGTGCTCCATAATATGTAGCATTTACTGAGTTAATCATCACAGATAAATGATACATAGAGGAAGGATTTGAGTCTATTTGGCCCGTTGTCTTAGAGTGTGAGATCATGCCATTGTAAGGGCCTTTCAAGTGAGTATATATTGCACCATATGCTCACATTTTTTTACAATGTTTATCATTGTATTGTGTGCATAAAACAAAGATAAAGTCGAGAGGAAGATTCATATTTTATATGTTGATTGTGGTAATAAGATGGAAGCATGTGGTACGTTAGAGAGTATATATTTTTCTAAGTAGAAGATAATAAATAAACCTCTCTAGGGAAAAAAATTTAATTTAGATTTGATGATCAGAATGATGAAGTTCTTGGGTTGCTCATCTTAAGAAAATTAAGAACCTAGTTTGGAAATATATGAAAACTAATTAGCATGGAGGAAGTGAAGGCATGGAGGCTTTAGAGTAGACAATGATTGAATATATTCATAAGAAGGAACAAATTCCTCCACACAATTGGTGTTGGATAGTGTAACAACACAAGTAAAACTAAAATTAATGTCAAAAGGAAAACAATTCTTTCAATGAAATTATACCTCTACTTTCCGGCTACGAAGTGACCACAAGATTTCGGGATGACTCTCCTCCCAACCGTAGGCTCAATTGTGTAGGATTATGCTACAACTGGCCACCCCCGAGCCCTCAATCAACGACTACTTCCAGTATTCCTAAGTCTTAGTATTCTCCCAAGAGAATGAAGATAGAACCTCAGAATGATCGCCCCTTCCCTCCTCCTCATCATTCATTAAATAGAACAAAACATTGGAAGGGAAACCACATGCACACCCTCCATGTGTCTGCATGCTACATGCCCACCCTCCATGTGTCTGCATGCTACTTTTTCTTTATTTTCCTTTGATTTTTTTGATAATTTCCTTTTTATTAGAGCTTTAATATGGTTATTACTATTTTTTATTTTTATTACTTATTTCTTTTAATATCATTTTTAT
>APFE031373363.1:266406-283534 GCA_000404065.3 Pinus taeda
TATTAGTTATTATTATTTATTATTTATTAAGTGGTTTAATTATTTTATTCATTATTTTTTTATTATTAATTATTATTTTTATTAGTTCTTATTATTTATTATTGATTATTAAGGGAGGGATGTTATAGATAGTCTAATGAATGTTGGGTGAGGATTGTTGGTCGTGGGTGGTTCCAGCGAATAGATTTGCATAGATCCATGAGAGAAACATATTTCCTATCTAATAGGTTCCAGCATACTGTTAAGGAATCTGAGTCTTCCACATTATGGTTGTAATATAATCTATGTAAATTTGTTTAGCATATTAATAAAAGAATTGGGCGCTGCAACAAGAGCAAGGTGGTTTTCTCCCGAAAGGGTTTCCACTAGAAATGCCTGTGTTCTTATGCATCCATGCTTCTATTGATATAACTCATGGTTATTATTCTTTTATTTTATTTTTTCTTACATCTTTTCTAAATTAATATTTTGGATGTGTGTTGCAAATTCATAATCTCGGAATAAGATTGAAAATTGATATAAATGTGATCACTACTAATTCACCCCCTCTCAGTGGTGATTTGGTTTCCAGCAGAAACATAATTATTTTGTGATGCAACTATCTCACAGAAAACAGTAAATACGAACAAGTTGAGCTTGAAACATATTTCATTAACAATCCAAAGGGGTGCTTGGTGCAACATTTATAGCATTACAACAATATTTGGCCTTACCTCACAAGCATAAATCTCATAATATTGCAACAACAAAAAGAAACTAATAAGGAATCAATTAAAACCCAAACAACCAATTTGAATCCCTTTAGTATATGCCTATTTATACATCATTACATAAGATTTGATACCATGGGTAGTACCAGGGAAAACAATTACCATGGGCACTACCATGCGTAAACACATTAAACTCAATAATCTTGACCAAATCACTTGGTAAGAATATGTAGTCAAACTTAACAATTTTCACCCATTCACATCATCTTCTACTCCTTACCCTATGGTTCTCCTTTATAAGCTATTTTTGCACACACCTATTTATACAAAAAATTGTGTGTCATTTCTATATGTTGTTTCTGCTCAACCTTTATGTGTGGAATTCCTAAAAACTCTAAAAATTGTTGATAAATGTAGTAGAAATTCACAATTTGATTTTTCCTTGATTAAATTGAGAAAATTAAAATTTCCACAACAACATACAACCTGGATGCAGTTATCTTGTGTGACATGGCTTGTGTCACCTAGTTTTCTTAGTATATTCAATTTGGAGGAGCTAGAGTTCAGTTAAGAATTTGTGGTTTCTAATTTGTAGCAATCAAAGTTAGTTATCTCAAGTTGCTTTAAGTTAAACTAGTTCCAAATATTGGAGTAACTAGTGCAAGGTCAGTTATTCAATGTGACTTTAGTGTAACTAAATGATCATCTAGTTAAATGATCAATCAACCCAAAATAGCTAGTGCATCTAGAGGATTCAAGTTCCCCAATTGTGGTGGATATTCCAAGGCAATGTAAGATCAATTGTAGACTAGTCTTGAGTGTACAGATGTTGCATGCAATTTGATGATCAACCTTTGGAATTGCGCAATCCATTTTGGATAAATTCCTAAATAATAGGGACCTAACTTCTTAAGTAATTACACAACAAAATATGGGCTCAAGCCGAGGCATAATTTGACTAAGTCTTGGACAAAGCCTCTTAGTGAAGAGAGATATGTTACTCACTTATACGTTGTTCTTAGATAAGAAACAAAATTGTAATACATCTCTATTCATCAGATTAATTCAATTAGGAACTGGGTTTTTTAGTAGATTTCTTTCCCTCGAAAAAATACTTTGTGCATGTGTGTCATTTCATATTGCATGTCTCACATTTTTGTTATATACTATGAATTGAATTCCACATAGAAGTAGAGTAGGTTTTTGTATTTTCTTTAAATGGATGTAAGTTACATTCCATTATTGCTACTGATATTTATTTCAACCCACTTTATCTTGTTTCTATTCTTTTTTATTTTCTATTCCCGTTGTTTTGGCTAATTTAATTTAGTTGGAACTATATCTAGACCCTAGACTACATTAAAAAAATTTATTGGGTTCCTTATATTCAAGTACTTTTGAGGTTGTCTCTTCACCACATCCCAAACCATTCTTGATATGAGGGGATATTTGGACACTTAGAATCTCGTCCAACTTACTATATCCTTCGATAAGTTTCTAATGTAAGCCGATTTGTGTCTTACTCTTTTCTAAGTGACACTACCTCTTCCTTGATCAATTCAAATTAATTGCATTTTTCTTTCATATGTTTTAGTTAAATATCTTTAATCTTATTTTCTTCCTTGATTTTTAGAAGAAGAAGCGCCAAATTTTTCGTGACACCCTTTTATTTTTCAAATTTTCCCAACATACCTTTCTACATCTTATTCCTTTTACTTAGCCCTTTAATTTATTCTAAATCATTAATCAGTTTAGCATACAAATATACTTCAACTACTTCTTCATCAAACTTTACATGTTATTTTTGTAATGTGTCTAAATCCATGATCATAGACTCTTTTGTACATCCTTTAGATTTGTCCTCATCAGAGGATTTTTCATCTTTATCTTCTGAGTAGGTACTATCATCTTGAATATAGAAACTTTTATTTTTTATATTATTATCCTTTTATACTTTTCTATATGTATCCTTATGTTTGTGTTCATTATTATTTTTATTTATGGAAATTTAGATGCATAATGACCTACTTTACAACATTTAAGGCATTTCAAAGCCAACTTACCTTTGTAGTTTCCAAACCCTCTCTTAGATTTTTTACAATAAATATCTCATGTTCATGAGATCCATCACTTGAGTCATCTTGATCTTCTTTAGACTTTTTTTTAGCTTTCAAAGTAATCCCATTTGATGTAGTTTTTATTTATGTAGTCCTAATTTCATATGGAATCAATGTTGCAAGAAATTGATTCAATAATAGAGTGTTGAGCTCTCACATTTCCTAAACAATTTTTGAGCTACAAACAAATCACTCATTCTTTCGTCAAGTCCTCTTGTTGTATTGACTATTTCATCCTCTCAAAGGAAGACTTTTTATATTTTCTCATCCTCATGCATATTAAATTATTCAAATTGCATTCTATAGCCTTGAAGTTTATCATTCTTTACTTTACTATCTCCTTTATAAGAATTGCTCATCTTGTCACATATTTCCATGGTAATGGTGCATTGCATACCTTTGACCAAATCATATTCACGTAGTCTAGTAAGGAGTGCATTACTTACTTTTATCATTATAAGTGAATTAAATCTTATCATATTTTTTAATCATGACAGATGGATTTTTGTAGTAATTATGCACTATGTCCTAGACATTTACACTAAGAAACTATAAGTAAGTGCTCATTTTTTCCTCCCAAAATGCATAGTTTATTTCAGTAAGGATATGAACCTTAATGGTGTTACTTCCATTATGGTTAGAAATTATCTCAAATATACCTTCAAGGAACTTGGCTGTAATACCAACTATTAGAAACCACAAAAATACTGAGACAGTGGTTGAATCAGTATTTTAACAATTCTAAAAATTACTTGCCGAAAGTAAAAATAATCATATACAAAGTAATAAATAGAAGCACATAAATCTCATAAAGTCTGGACACAAGATATTAACATCGAAACACAAATCGGAAACATCATAATTCTTTTTTTATTATGATGCAAAATAACCTCCAACTTCAAATTACGTCAATTTGCGTAGGCTACAACCTATAGAAGGCTCCAATCCACTTTTTCTTTTACGGTCACAAGCCTGTGAATTTTTATAGAAACCAACCCAAAGGAAGCACCAACTCCCTTTTGTGCAAGTACCTACTTGAACAACCTTTCAGATCATTCTTTCATAAATTTTCAAAGTCATACTTCGGGCCTCCTTTTCCTAAAATATTACCTCATCAATTTCTCCTTCTCAAAGCTACTCTTCACCCCAACACATACCTCTCTATCTATATTCATGTATTCATTCTCTTCAATGTTGTCATTTCTTATAAGGCTTTACAAATGCTTCTATTCGTATGTCATTTTCTATTTTAAATGTTATATTGCAATTAGGCTTCATATACATTTTAGATTAGTTATTGTCCCCACTATTCCTTCAGCTACTCTCATGTTTGACTTCTTTAATTGTTAAATTAGTTAACTCTAATTCAATAGTTTTTATTCTTGGCCTGCATATGAATAACACATTTCACATTACCTATTAAAAGAAAAATTAACACCTCTTCAACATGTTTTTTCAAATTGGGTGTGTAGAATGTAATTTTTCTTTTTATAAATTTGGTGCCCAAATGACAAAATTAATTCTTAGCATCTACTACTCCTTTTCACATATGACCACAAGCCCCAAATCTTAGGGAAAAGTATAAAAATTGTGTTACAATCCCATAAGACCACATCACAAGACCATGTTATTAACTGTCTGAGAGACAAAACGTCTATTGATGTCATTGTAACATCATCGTACCACAAGGTGTCTTTTGTATGATGCCACGTGTTACCCTAAATTAGCCACTTTGCCAAAAAAAATCCCAATTTAGCCTACCATGTGTCACCTTTTGTGTTTTGCAACGTGTCTACTAATGTCTAAACTACACGTCACCCATCCTGTTGCATCATTGAATAGACCAACACCTATGTTGCACTGTCACATCATCACCAATTAGAGGAGAAGCCCATTACTATTGTTGTTGTACACTTACATTATTATTTTGATGTAGGCTTTGATTATATTGTAACCCCTTAGTCTCCTATATATGGAAAGGAGGTCTTGTCATTTGTATCATCCAATAATTGTTCACTCATGTAATGTAAAGGAGGTTCCCCCCTCAAAGTGGATACATTTTAAGTAGTTGATCTATATTTTTGTGAGTTGGTTGGATAACATTTGGTATCGGTTTGTACGGTATAGATGAATTTTTTCTTGTAAACCACTTGTCACCAAGTTAATTTTTACGAAGGAAGACCCATTACTTTTGAAAGTTGTCCAATCGAAGGAAGGTATATACAGAAACCTATTTATGAGAAGGAAATGTTGGCAATACTACATGCACTAAATCAATGGCGACCTTACCTAATGGGAAGACACTTCAAGGTAAAAATAGATCATGATAGTCTTAAATAATTTTTGGAACAAATACTATCTTTAGAAGAGAAAAAAAAATGGGTGACAAATATGTTGGGTTATGACCTTAAAATCATCAACAAAAAAGGGAAGAAAAATGTTGTTGTAGATGAACTCTCACGAAAGGATGAGGATGTGGAAGAATTACGTTTTTCCAATTCTATTATCCAACCTGAGTGGATAAACGAAGCAAGGGATGAATGGAAGAATGATGAAGAGGTGTGGTCACTCATTCAAAATATGCAGTAAGATCCATTTACATCTGATACATTTAAATGGAAAAATGATACATTATGGTACACAGATTGCTTATATCTTTGTAAGAATTCCTAACTCAAAACAAAATATTCTTTTGGAACTTTACACCTCTCCCGGAGGGAACCATGAAATTTTAAAACTTACCATAGGAGAAGTTTCTTTGATGTTTGTGGATTTTTTCTTTTCCAACAAAATAAGTTGATAAAATAAAGAAACCCAAGTTTGTTAAAAACTTTAACCATTGCAAGCTAGTGTTGAGAGGAGGTCTCTGTGGATTTTATCACAAGTTTACCCAAGTATAAATGAAAAAGTGTCAGCATGGTTGTATTTGATAGACTTACCAAGTATATACAATTTTTTGCATTATCTCATCCTTTTAAATCCAGTATTGTTCCTACTCCATTTATGGAAACCAATTGAAAAGCTTTATGGAAATCCAAAGATTATAGTAATTGACAGATATCCAAGCCTCATTGGAAATATTGGGACATAATTATTTTCTTGTTTTGGTACTCCATTAGCTCATAGATCAACTTATCATACTTAATCAGATCGTAAAATGGAGATAGTGACTTGCTTTTTGGAAGCATATCTTCATTATTTTTTATCTGATAAATAAACACAGTTGGTCAAGTGGTTACCTCTAGTTGAATGGTGGTATAAAACTTCCTTCCATACTATAGCAAAAATGACCCCATTTATGGCACTTTATGGATATCCTCCACCATCCATGACATCATCTTTAAGAGAAAATTATAAGGTTCAAGCAATTGAATATCACATCAAGCATCAACAATAAGTTCTCCAACTCTTAAAGGATAACCTCACTCTACCGCAGAATTCAATGAAACAAGAGGAAGATCAACATCATAATCAAAGATGTTTTGATGTAGGTGACTTGGTTTTCTTTACAACTACAACCATACACACAAATGTCTCTCAAGCAAGCTATTAAGGATAATAAATTATCACCCAAGTACTACGATCTTTACAAGGTGTTGAAAAATATTGGTACTATGGCATTCAAATTCGAGTTGCCTGCATCTTCCTATGTACACACAGTTTTCCATGTTTCATGCTTAAGGAATGTTATTGGTGACATGATTCGAGTTCAAATAGTGTTTCCAGAACTTAATGAAGAAGGAAAAATCATATTTGAGCCTAAACAAGTCATAGAAATAAGAACTTGACAGCTACAAAATAGATAAATTTCAGAGTATCTCATTAAGTGGAAGAACTTACCCGATGAATATTCGACATGGGAGGATGAGAATTTTGTATAGAAGCATCCATAACTACTTAAGTGTTGAGAACAATACTTTTTGGAAGGAGAGGGGCATGTTAGATCCCTATAATACTAATGTATCCCCTTTATTATTATTGTTGTGCCCATGTAGCCCCCATATTATTATTTTTGTGCCACATAGAATCCCATTATTTTTATTTTTGTTCCTTTACATTATAACTGTTATGTAGGCTCTGGTTATATTTTGACCCCTTAGACTCCTATATATACAAATGAGGTCTTGTCATGTGTATCATCCAAGAATTGCTGATTCATGTAATGTAAAGGAGGTTTCTCCCTCGAAGTGGATATTTTTGAATTGTTGATCTATTTTTTTGTGAGATGGTTACATAAAAAAATTGGTATCCAATATATTTCCTTTATATCTCTTTGTCATGCCTTCAATAGGCCTAGATGCTTGGATACACACTTCTCTACGAAACCACGAACACTTGAAATTGTGACCAAAAACAAGATCAATGGAAATATGGATCTCTACCTTCATATGGAACTTCGCTCTTATGGAACCTTGACGCAACTCTCTCTTTCTGAAGAGAATTTGGATCCAAAATAATATTGAAAACCCTAGATTTTTCAGATACAAAAGATTCCAAATACTTTGAAATTATAGGATAAGTCCATATGGATTTGACATCTTATGTCTTTTGTTATGCACTAACCTATTTTCACCACAGATTTCTTGGATTCCCAAAATTCTTTGAGTCCTTCTCTTACTGTCCAATATTCCTCAACTTAAAATGATTGTTTCTCCTCGATCATTGGGATTTTGACCAAGTGTCATATATTGTTGGAAGTTTATCCAAGAGGACTATCCAACTACAAACTTTGCAAGTGAATTCTAAAAGATTCCCTATACAAAAAATGCCTTCAAATATAGGCTACATCTCATCATCAAAAAAATCCAGATGAACTTTTATTCATTTGTTCACTTGACATTAATGAGAAGACTCAACATCAATGACAACAATTTTCTCAATAATATCCTCCAACTCCTTATGTTTACACATACAATGTTTTTAACCTTGTCAACCTCATACCTTAATATACATCTTGTCATTAGTATGAATTTTGTTCAATGGCCCCTAGTCACCCTTATAATTTGTCTTGTCATGGCGTACATGTTATAATTGTTGAGATGTCTTGGTAAGTCATATATCCATTACATAATTCAATGTTTATTTAAATTCCATTTAAGGGATTTCCTAAGCCTCCCACTCATTTTGTTGGTTCACCCTAGTGTGTTGAGTTGAATTCCATTACATCTATAAATATCTTTGATGCCATTTTTGGTTTAAGGGACTTATCATTGAAGTTTCTCCAACGGATCTATAGCTACTGACACTAACTCATTAACTCTATGAATTTGATTTTGAAGGCCAAATACCGGGTGTTTGTTCTTTTCATAATTGTTGCTTAGAGATGCATTTCACACTTGAATTTAAATATTGGTTGCTAATGGCATGGTCACTCTCTAAGCTTTTCAACCAAGACATATACTTCCATCGTATAGTGGTTTATATTGGCACTTTGATATATGCTATTATTATTGGTGAGCTTGCTCACATATAACCATTGGGGCTTCACTCAATGACGCTCTGAAATATCATGTGTGTTCATGGCATACTAAAAATTACCCCTAATTTGACTACATATTTGAAAATACTTCTAAAATTTAGATTATTTAACCCCCTACCAATACAATCCCAATACACCTTACCAATTCGAAAAACCCCTAGTTTAACTAAACATTGTAGTATCCATTTTTTCATTAACATTTTTTATTCCCCTTTATATTTTTCCATTAACTGTAAATGCCATTTTTTTATACCCATCAATACAAAAATGTTATATCCCCTATTATGTGCTCAATATATTATGTAATTGTATCCTTATTATTTATCCCCGAATATGAACACAAATGGTATGGTATTACTCCCCTAGTGAAGCCCTCTTGCATCTAAAAATGATTTACATCATTTACCACTTACCAAATGGTGTCCTCCATGATCAAAAAACAATTCCTTTAATGACAACATGGAAATTTGTACCAGATGATATCAATTTTCTAGAAAGAATTAAAAACCAAAGGTACCTATTCCTCTTATTCAACATTTGTTCAAAGTCTCTAGTTTGAGGTTATCTCAATGACCTCTCTAGACGTTCAATACCTTATGTGAATGGGTTGTAGGTCCATGTCGCCTAAGGTGATATTGGTTCATGATAAGCACAGATGAATGTAACATTCACTTTAGCTTGTAACATGAACTAGATACATTTAGAAATCCATTTATTTTTGTGCGTAACTATGTTGTTTGTAGATTGGGGATACAAAATGATATGTGGTTATCCACATGGTATCCTTTAATTCATCCTTTATATGGAAACATTCATCAGTGCACAGGTTTTACGTAGAATTAAGGTCACATGAATTATTAACATTATAGCCCATGGAATCAAGTAAATGATTATGAAACTTCTTCTTTCCTCTTTCAATACTCGATCCCACATTGATTCAAGGGTTAAGTCCATGGTTGTTTAATGCTACTAATTACAAAACATGAAACTTTGTCAACAATTGGGTCCACATCATAGTGGTGTATCATATTACCATATTAATAGATTCATTGCGGGATGGATACTATATCTACTTAGGTCTCTCGAATGCTGATCCTTTATGTGTCCATCTTCATGGATGTGTTTTCGAGTAGCAATAAAGTGAGCCAAATCGATATGTGGTTCATAAAAATGATTTTCATAATATACCTTATACACTTAATCCTACATTAATCTTAAAATTTAATTTTTGAAAGATTGAAAATCATCACATATTATAAAGGCTATGCTAAGAAGAATGTTCATATTAAAATACTTTGCATTAACATATCTAAGATAAAATTACATCTTACCTTTTCTTTTGCATAGAATATCTAAGAGTACAATTCTTCATTTTATCCTTATTTGAAATAATGTAATAAGATGACGGTCATTTATTGAATTCCTTTTAGTTAGTGGGAAAACCTATCTTAACTCACTTGTCAATTTGTAGTGGGCACAATCATTATTAACTATTATTTGTAAATATGGACTGACTCATTACCATTATGTTTTTCTTTTTATTTAGTGAGAAAACATACATTAACTCAATTGTTGATTGATAGTGGAGACAATCATCACTAGTTATTAATTGTGAATAAAAACAAGTCATTACCATTATGTTTTTCTTTTTATTTAGTGAGAAAACCTACATTAACTCAATTGTTGATTGATAGTGGAGACAATCATCACTAATTATTATTTGTAAATAAAAACTCATCATTATGAGTTACTATTATTTCAAATATATATTGACTCATTATCATTAATTATTATTAATGAATTTCCACAAACTCATTACCCCTATTCAACTAAAATAATACCACTTATAAAAACTTTAAACTTTCACTTACATTAAATACCTCTGAATCTCGAGCACAAACCTATTCTTCTTAGGCTATATATATATAAATATATTCTTAACCAATAAAAATAAAATCATTCAAAACTCTTTTCCAACAATACAATTATACTGGATAACTTTTGTAATATTCGTGGAGCACTTTGTGCATTATTAATTTAATCTCTTACTTTAAAAATATCTAGTTCAGAGGATTACCTTGATCTTGTCGCATATGTGACATTTATGGTTGACCACTGCGCAAGCTTATACGGCCAAGTCATAAACATGAATGCGATGGATTGTATTTTTTATAGGCTCGCCTTTATCAACTCTAGGCTCTACTCAAACTACGAGGATGTTAGTGGATTCCATTCTCATTACTAGTATAATGAGGTGGGAAACACTTTCAAAGTCACTGACGTTCCATGATTTATTCGCCTGATTCACTTTTCTTACGATTAAGGGGTACTAAATTTTCGCTATTGAGAAATAAGTATGGTAATTCAATTAAAAAAAGAAAGGTTATTAATAAATAATTTATTGAAAGTAATGTAAGTATTAATTAGTAATTATTTTAAAGAAATGTTTCATTCTTAAAAGAAATGTTGTAATAAATTTTAAAATTATTTTTGTACTCCCTAATTAAATTACTTTTATCAGGTGAAAGAAATGTGATAACTACATTTTAACATATCTTTAATTCTTTATAATTAATTATTTTTTATTATAAAAAAAAAATAATGGCTGATAATTAATAATAAGAAGTAATTTAATATTGTTTAAAGAAGGTATGTGTTATATTTTTAAATGATTAATAGATAATAGATAGGGATCATAGTTAGTTAATATTAATGAATAATTATAAATTCTTTGTTTACAGAGAGTTTTATTATTAATAATAGTCAATTCGCAAACTAATTAATTATTAATATATGAAAGTGTATTTTTCATATACATATTTCTTTTATTAATTAAAGATAAGGGTTGATTTTTATGTTTTTTATAAAATTAGTTACTATTGATGGATAATTATAGTAGTAATTTTCAAAGGTAGTTATTAGTCCATGTTAAAGTAAGATTATAGCAATCTATTTGCCCTTTTAGTGTTATTAATTTATCTTTGAAATATACAAAATGTAATGTTAAACTTATAAATAAATAACATATTTGGATTATAGCAATCTATTTGACTTTTCATTACTATTAATTTATCTTTGAAATATACGAAATGTCATGTTAAACCTTGAAATAAATAACCTATTTTTTAATATTTGATAGGACAACTTAATAAGGGATACCATCTAGGATGAAGGTGACATTAAACTTCAAGGCTAATTATATTGATTCATGGAGGCCGTCCAACACATAAGGGTTATATTTGATTCCCAAGCTAATATAAAAAATTTATTCCCATTCTAGGTATATATGTTGATGAAAATTATCGTTTGGGTTAGCTAGTGAAAGGTATTGTTAATGACAATACCATTTGGATGCAAAAATTATTCAATTAATAGGTAGATGGTTATGTATAACTAGGGTCATGTCATCATTTGGATTGATTGGTATTCAAGTTTGTTGAGTATTATTAGTAAGGGTTATTATTATTGAATAAGAATGGTAGTAAATATCTACGGTATAAACTTTTAATGAGAGTCATAGTTAAATTACTATTGGATGAGAGTGACAGTTAATCCATGTGCTGACTACTATTAATAAGGAAAATTATAGTTTGGATGAGGGTGGTACCAATCTATATGATACCTATTATTAAGGAGGGCGCCATCCATTCATAGGGTGGTAGTTAATTTCTATGCTACTTATCACTAATGACATCCTCTACTATTGGATGAGGTTATCTACCCTTAATGAGGGTGTCTACCATTTAAATGAGGATTATATTCAATGAATAAGATAATCATTATTAGTGAGGAGAAATATCATTGTGTGAGAATGCACATAGCCAATTCCTAGGTTGGCTTCCCTTAATAAGGATAAGTGACATTTACATGAGAATAGTTTTTAACTCCTAAACCCACTATTCCTAACGAGCATATTTATGGTGTATATTACACTCATAATTAATTACTATATGGAAATTATTGTAAATGTGTGCAACTAGAATTAATAACTTTATTAAGAAGAGAAGCATGACCTTAACAAAATTCTTAGAGGAATTTTTTTAGCAAGATGGTTAAATTAAAGAAACTTTGTTTTGGATATATGTAGTGTGATAACTAATTTTGAGCCAATTGCCTCATTGGATATAATTTATAAGGAAATAATTTGTTTAGGTGAAGGTGATTGTCATTTCTCATGCTAGTTAATATTAAAGACACAAAACATAATTTTACAAATAGTACTGCTCAACCTAGAGATAACTTTAGACTAAGTATATTTTGAATAATAGTGGTCATGAATCTATTTCTTACAATAGCAAGTGTTTAGCCTAGCTAATCTTATTGCTTATTCATAATTGTAGTTTCAACGTTGGTATTTTATAAAAGTGTGTGCTCGTTTTAGTTAAGGAAATATCTATATATGATAGTCAATAATGAATATATTATTAAAATAACTATGTGGAAGAATAAAATATATTTTATGTGACGAATTTGATATGAATCTGGAAAAAAATTTAGGCATGATCCAAGATATGTTCATGATGGAACTATTTTTTTAAGAATTTTGTTCAATTTATTCACCCAAAGCCTTGGAAAATCTATCAAAGTTTGAGATTTAATGAATATTTGACATCTTGTGTCATCAAATTTTGACCACAAAAAATGATTGTTACATGATTATACTACTTTGGTGTACAATCTATATGAGGGTATTTATTTTTCTATAGGTTCACAATAAGCATGAAAGCATAAAGAATTAAAGGAAATATATGTATATATGTAGATATTTAACAATTCATATATACACATATAATCTAATTTAATGATGTACTAATAATTTCTTATTGTTTTCAATTTTAAAAAAACACAATAAACACAACTATGCTTGAGAACCAACATATATGATCATGTATATTCAATTAAATATGAATGTGACTATAATATATCTAGTGTACCATTTTAATGATTCACCCATGGCTTTCAATTCATATTGAATTTATTAATCATATATAACGCACATATATAATCCAATTCCTTAGGTTTTCATATGAAATTTTTTTGACCTTGTCAACTTGACACCCTAGCAGCCCTCCTGTCATAACAATTAATTATGTTCAATGGTCCCTAGTTATAGTTATAATTACTTTCTTCCCATATGGCGTATTGACATTTCTTGAGTACTTCTACCTAGTTGTATTGTTATTTCCTAAACCATTTTTTGTTTACAGTCCATTGGAGGGAAGTCCTAAGATTCCTAGTCATTATTTGACTTCACTCCATTGTGTCAATTTGAATTCCATTAAAAATATCAATATATTTTATTCTATTTCATGGTTTGAGGGACAAATCAATCTCATTTCTCTAATTTATCTAGCCCTACAAACACCGACTCATTAAAAATTAAGGTTTTATTTACAGGCCCACTACCTTGATTTTTGTTTGCATTATTGGTGATTTAACTTACATTTACCATTGGATTTTCAGTATTGATATGTAATGCAATGGTGACTCCTCTTAGTGTTCAACTTCAACACATACATTATGCCATTTTGTACTAGCCTCTAGGTATATGTTATCATTATTAATGAGCCACCTAGCATATACAAAAAAATTACATCATTCATCACTAAACAAATGATGTCCCCCATGAGATTTATAAGTAAAACTTCCTAATCACATTATGGATATTTGTACTCGATGATATAAATGTTTTAGATGTATTTTAAAACCAAAGAAAACTATTTCTCTTATTTAACATTTATTTTAAGCCTGTAGTTTGTCTTATCTCAGTGAACACTTTACATGTTCTAGACCCCATTTCAATGTTACTCCTTTGTTGTAGGTGTATGTTCCCAAGGGTGACATGGTTCCATCACAATTTTAAACGGATATGACATTCATTTTACATATAATATCGACCATCTAAATTTATAGATGCCCTCTCCCATATTTACATGAATTGATAATGACCTAGGAATGTGGATGGCGACCTCATTGTGAGAACTAGTGTACTTTATCAATGCATTTGCAAATGTTATCCTTTTTTTTTCCTTTGTTATGGTTTTAATGCAATGTAGGCCCACTATCGTTTCACAAGGATGGGAAATAAATACATGCTACATTTCCTCTATATAATGTTCCCCTAACATCACACAATATAGGGCATATGTTATTATATAAATTTCATATGCATATGAGACATAAGTTGAAATATCCTGACATAGTTCATATCATCATTAAACACACTTAATATATATTTAAACACATGTAATTTACACCAATTTCAAACAAAAATCAGAGTAAATCTTCAATAACTATCAAAGGGGGCTCTCAACTTTTTTTTATTAGTCATATGACTCATGCAGGAATTCTATTAATACTCATGCAATCATTTTAGTGGCATGGTTAGAGCAATGTCATGGCCTATTAATACTAGAGGTAACTAACTTAGAAACCTTTTAGGTGAATGCTTGAATATATTGGTGGAACTTCCTCATTCAATAGGAGGGTAATTGATCCCATTTTGAATTCCCATTTAATTAACTCACCTACAATCGAGTATTTGAGCTATTATGCAAAGCTCTTCGATGTATTATACAATAATTTATTGTGCTAAAGTAACATTGTCATGATTGTTTGAATGAGTCATAAGTCACTTTCTTTCATTCACATTAGTTAATTTTTCCTTGGTCCCATACTACGCAAGTTGCTCTTATAACCATTGATTACAAAAGTTGATGTATTGCTTAACTATTGCTTCAATAGAGAAATCCCATTGGAGAAGACAAATAACCCTTCCACGGAGAAGGACTAAACATCATATCAATAGGCTATTATGTAGATGATATTGTTTAGTTTTGTACATTTCCATTGACTTAAAAAATAATTGATATTTGCCCCTCTTATCTCTTGTTCAATTTTTTTTAATTTATACACTAAGTTGTTTAACGATAAGTATATATGCATAACCATTTAAATTCATGTATTCAATAGTTTACTAATTAGCTTACATGCATAAAATTTTAGCATCTTTTTCTTTATTTTATTTGTGGATTACATATGACCTCAGTGTGTATTTTGAGACATTACATACACAAAAAGTAACCTAACACTTAAACCTTTAAAAATGTCAGTATCATTTAAGATGAGCCATAATAGTTAAATGTAATATATAATAATATAGTAATATATAAATTTAAAAAAAGGGTCGACTATAGTTTGGAGAATGGTGGTAGTGAATCCCTATAATAGCTAAGTACTATAATTAATGGAAACTACTATCAATTAATAAAGGTGATAAAGATGGGAGGTATCTATACTCATTATTGTAAAATTGAAAATCCATAGATATGTTCAAAGAATTTTAAAAACATGTAATATATGACGCTTTAAAAGTGTGATGTAAAGGTGATAAGATGACAATAGATATCTATACTCATTATTGTAAAGTTGAAAATCAATAGATATGTTCAAAAAAATTTAAAAACATGTAATACATTACACTTTAGAAATATGATATGACAATCTCCACATATTATTATCTAATATTTTAAAATAAAAAAACCAATATATATATACACATAGTTAAAATAAATCTATATATATTATTAATAATGGTGAATAGTTATATATAGACATTTTTATTATTAATATTTGAAAAATGCTAAATAAACCTTCTATAACAAAACCATTAATATCAGTGTTTTAAAAACAAAATTTCGAAATGAAACACCTCCGATATGGAGAATACTACTTATATGACACCCTACCATACTTTGAGGCTATATGCGTATGATTTAAGCGTCTTGTGAATCCGTAAGCAACTGCACTTACCGAGATCAATGAGTGGAGAACAATATTCTTGCCTTTCATCAAGTCTTCAGTCTAATACGACCGTGACTTGTGATATTTTCATTGGACGGTGTGATTTAATCCTACCGAAACTCGTTTCTCGCGTACAATGATTGTCGTACTTTTGCAGCCAGTGGGTGTTTAGCAGAACCTTAGCATGGTAGGAGAGTTGGTAACATTACGCGAGTAATGTTAATAATTTAAAATAAAAATTAATATGACGATAATAATAATTCATTTTCACTAAAATTAATGTGATTATGTTTAATATGTTTTAATCGTATTGTTGTAAATTTATTAGATTTTAAATTTAATGCTATATATATTTTTTAAGTAATATTGATATTAGAAAAATGATATAATTTTTAAAAATTTAAAATTCTATAGTTACAATGAAATAATATTATTATGATTTAATTTCATATTACTATTTTTAAATTTTATATACAGTATGTTCAAATTTTTTTGAAGAAGTAATTATTTTATAAAAAAAGTAAATGTTAGAATTATGTTGAGATTTAAATTAGAAAAAACTTTAAAATATAATAAAATCAAGTTAGGTTTTATAAATAAGCTAATTTATTAAGATTTTCAAATTAATTTAAATTAATTTTTTCATATTCAGTTGACAATAAAATTATTATCTTGAATAAATAGTATTTTCAGATATTATTTATTTTTTCTATTTAAAAATAATTTTATACACTTTACATAATATAAATAATAATAATGGGCTTAAAAAAGTAGTTTTTAGTTAAAATTTCCTTGGGTTTGGGAAGAATAATTGATATCCTGTCCCACAAATAACATGTGATATGAGATTTAATATTATTATTTGAAGCCTAAAATAAATAATAACCACAGTAACGGAAAATTACAGTAATATTTCTTATGATTCTGAAATTTCTATGAATGGAGAAGGTTAATCGATCAAAGTAGTCACGATCTACGAAAATGGAAAGCTGTCTACGAGAAATGAAAGTTGTACCATA
>APFE031373363.1:283544-323907 GCA_000404065.3 Pinus taeda
ATTTATTATTAAAAGGATAAGGGTAATGTTTTTTATAAAATTAGTTACTATTGATGGATAATTATAGTAGTAATTTTCAAAGGTAGTTATTAGTCCATGTTAAAGTAAGATTATAGCAATCTATTTGCCCTTTTAGTGTTATTAATTTATCTTTGAAATATACAAAATGTAATGTTAAACATATAAATAAATAACATATTTGGATTATAGCAATCTATTTGACTTTTCATTACTATTATTTTATCTTTGAAATATATGAAAGTATCATGTTAAACCTTGAAAATAAATAACTTGTTTTTTAATATTTGATAGGACAATAAATTCAAGTCTTATTGCAACATTTCCATAATGCCATATGTACATTTATATAAAGGTATATGTGGGCACTATTCACCAACATGACCAAAGGTGGGAGTATTGGCCATTTCAAGATTCGTGTCACAAGGTTGATTTATTTGCATCCTTCTCTTCATGTCTAGGGACTTTTGTTAGGCACGGAGTACCATTTTTCTTGTTACTAATGAAACTTTTCCTTATTGTTTTTTTTTATACAACTAATGCTACATTTCATTTCTTTTATAGTCAGGTTTCAGGAATCTTTATTAATAAATAGTTTAAAGAGTTCAAGCAATAATATTCACAATGAAAACATCTTAGCTCTAGTTCTTTTCCATGTACAATGTACATCTATTACTTGGTGTAAGTACTCTTGTGTTTTCAATATCCATTAGATTCTTTCATTATACTTGTAATTATAGGTATTATATATCTATTCAACTAATATATTCTATTTATTTTTTTCATATATATATACAAAGTGGGATAACCTCCATTTATTTCATTTTTTCATTGTTGTTTTCCTTGGCGTTTTTTTCGAGGTTTAGATACGTGATTAAATAATTGTCTGCATTCATGAATATTTTTTCCTATACTATCCTTCTATGCCAAAATTCTAGAATTTGTGTTCACATTTCACTTTTTTTTGCCTTTAAATTCATTGATGGAAGCGTTCAATATTCAGTTTTAAATATTTACAAATAATTAATGTTATTGTTAATTTCTCTATATTTGCATGGCACAATTAAGTGGCCATGTAGCACTGCTTAATGATGGGAATAATTATAGTCAAATTGAATAAAGGATGTCAACTTAATTAAGTGCTTAGATGACTCCAGAAATCATTTCCCAATATAAAAACACCTAATTATTATTACATGACAGTAGTCACTTCTTGGCCTACCTGCACTTAATTTTGGTAACTACTTAATAATCAATTTCCCAGATAATTACACTTTACATGGGTGACTATCCATTGTAAAGCTAATTACCTAAGAGGTTACCAATATCAAACTTAATAAGGGATACCATCTAGGACAAAGGTGACAATAAACTTCAAGGCTAATTATATTGATTCACAGTGGCCATCAAACACATAAGGATTATATTTGATTCCCAAGCTAAAATAAAAAATTTTATTCCCATGCTAGGTACATATGTTGATGAAAATTATCGTTTCGGTTAGCTACTGAAATTTATTGAGGGTTATATTTGATTCCCAAGCTAAAATAAAATAAAAATTATTCCCATGTGAGGTACATATGTGGATGAAAATTATTGTTTGGGTTAGCTAGTGAAAGGTATTGACGATGGAATTACCATTTGGATGAAAAAATTATTCAATTAATAGGTAGATGGTTATGTATAACTAGGGTCATGTCATCATTTGGATGATGGTGGTCTTCAACTAGTTTGTTGAGTATTATTAGTAAGGATTATTATTATTGAATAAGAATGGTATTAAATATCTATGGTATCAACTTTTAATGAGAGTCATAGTTATTGCAACCTTCCTTAATGAGAAGAATTACTATTGGATGAGAGTGACAGTTAATCCATGTGCTGACTACTATTAATAAGGAAAATTATAGTTTGGATGAGGGTGGTACCAATCTATATGATACCTATTATTAAGGAGGGTGGCCATCCTTTGATAGGATGGTAGTTAATTGTTGTGCTAGTTATCACTAATGACATCCTCTACTATTGGATGAGCTTATCTACCCTTAATGAGGGTGTCTACCATTTAAATGAGGATTATATTCAATGAATAGGATAATCATTATTAGTGAGGAGAAATATCATTGTGTGAGAATGCACATAGCCAATTCCTAAGTTGGCTTCCCTTAATAAGGATAAGTGTCATTTAGATGAGAATAGTTTTTAACTCCTAAACCCGCTATTCCTAATGAGCATATTTATGGTGTATATTACACTCATACTTAATTGCTATACAGAAATTATTGTAAATGTGTGCAACTGGAATTAATAACTTTATTAAAAAGAAAGGCATGACCTTAACAAAATTCTTAGAGGAATTTTTTTAGCAAGATGGCTAAATTAAAAAACTTTGTTTTGGATATATGTAGGGTGATAACTAATTTTGAGCCAATTGGCTCATTGGATATAATTTATAAGGAAATAATTTGTTTAGGTGAAGGTGATTGTCATTTCTCATGCTAGTCAATATTAAAGATACAAAACATAATTTTACCAATAGTGCTGCTCAACCTAGAGATAACTTTAGACTAAGTATATTTTGAATAGTAGTGGTCATGAATCTATTTCTTACAAGAGCAAGTGTTTAGCCTAGCTAATGTTATTGCTTCAATCATAATTGTAGTTCAATGTTGGTATTTCATAAAAGTGTGTGCTCATTTTAGTTAAGGAAATATCTAGATATCATAGTCAATAATGAATATATTATTAACATAACTATGTGGAAAATAAAATATCTTTTACGTGACAAATTTGATATGAATCTAGAAAAAAATTTAGGCATGATCCTAGATATGTTCATGATGGAACTATTTTTGAAAGAGTTTTGTTCAATTTATTCACCGAGAGCCTTGGAAAATCTATTAAAGTTTGAGAGTTAATGAATATTTGACATATTATGTCATGAAATTTTGAAAAAAAAATGATTGTTACATGATTATACTACTTTTGTGTACAATCTATATGATGGTATTTATTTTTCTATAGGTTCACAATAAGCATGAAAGCATAAAGAATTAATGGAAATATATGTATATATGTAGATATTTAATAATTCATATATACACATATAATCTAATTTAATTATTTGCTAATAAGTTGTTATTGTTTTCAATTTTAAATAAACACGTAAACACAACTATGCTTGAGAACCCAAAATAGATGATCATGTATATTCAGTTAAATATGAATGTGACTATGAATATATCTAGTGTACCATTTTAATGATTCACCCATGGTTTTCAATTCATATTGAATTGATTAATCATATATAACACACATATATCATCCAATTCCTTAGATTTTCATATTACCTTGTCAACTTGACACCCTAGCATCCCTCTTGTCATAACAATTAATTATGTTCAACTGTCCCTTGTTATAGTTATAATTAATTTCTTCCCATATGGCATATTGACATTTGTTGAGTACTTCTACCTAGTTGTATTGTTATTGCCTAAACCAATTTTTTTTTACAGTCCATTGGAGGGAAGTCCTAAGATTCCTAGTCATTATTTTACTTCATTCCATTGTGTCAATTTGAATTCCATTAAAAATATCAATATCTTTTATTCTATTTGATGGTTTGAGGGACAAATCACTCTGATTTCTTTAATTTTCTAGCCCTGCCAACACCGACTCATTAAAAAACGAGGTTTTATTTACAGGCCCACTACCTTGATTTTTGTTTCTGTTATTGGTGATTTAACTTACATTTACCATTGGATTTTCAGTATTGATCTATAATGCAATGGTGACTCCTCTTAGTGTTCAACTTCAACATATACATTATTCCATTTTGTACTAGCTTCTAGGTATACGCTATCATTATTAATGAGCCACCTAGCATATATAAACAAATTACAACATTCATCACTAAACAAATGATGTCCCCCATGATCAACTAAAACTTCCTAATCACATTATGGAGATTTGTACTCGATGATATAAATGATTTAGATGTATTTTAAAACGAAAAAGAAACTATATCTCTTATTTAACATTTATTTTAAGCCTCTAGTTTGTCTTATCTCAGTGAACTCTTTACATGTTATAGACCCCATTTCAATGTTACTCCTTTGTTGTAGGTGTATGTTCCCTAGGTTGACATCGTTCCATCATAATTTTAAATGGAGATGACATTCATTTTACATATAATATGAACCATCTAAATTTATAGATGCCCTGTCCCATATTTTACATGAAATGATAATGACCTAAGAATTTGGATGACGACCTCATTGTGAGAACTGGTGTACTTTATCAATGCATTTGCAAATGTTATCCTTTTTTCCTTGTTATGGTTTTCATGCAATGTAGGCCCACTGTCCTTTCACAAGGATGGGAAAGAAATACATGCTACATTTCCTCTATATAATGTTCCTCTAACATCACACAATATAGGGCATATGTTATCATCAATTTCATATGCGTATGAGACATAAGCTGAAATAACCTAACATAGTTCATATAATCATTAAACACACTTAATATATATTTAAACCTATGGAATTTACGTCAATTTCAAACAAAAATCAGAGTAATCTTCAAGAACTATCAAAGGGGCTCTCAACTTTTGTTTTATTAGTCGTATGACTCATGCAAGAATTCTATTAATACTCATGCAATCATTGTAGTGGCATGGTTTGAGCAATTTCATGGCTCATTAATACTAGAGGTAACTAACTTAGAAACCTTGTAGGTGAATGCTTGACTATATTGGTGGAACTTCCTCATTTAGTAGGAGGGTAATTGATCCCATCCTGATGAATCTAATGAAATGAGTTCACATAGATGAATCTTTTGAATTCCCATTTAATTAACTCACCTACAATCCTGTCTTTGAGCTATTATGCAAAGCTCTTCGATGCATTCTACAATAATTTATTGTGCTAAAGTAAGATTGTCATGATTGTTTGAATGAGTCATAAGTCACTTGCTTTCATTCACATTAATTAATTTTTCCTTGGTCTCATACTACCCAAGTTGCTCCTAAAACCATTGATTACAAAAGTTGATGTATTGCTTGACTATTGCTTCAATAGAGAAATCCCATTGGAGGACACAAGCCTTCCATGGAGAAGGACTAAACATCATAGCAATAGGCTATTATGTAGGTGATATTGTTTAGTTTTCTACATTTCCATCGACTTTAATAAATAATATATTTCCCCTCTTATCTCTTGTTAATTGTTTAAATTGATATACTAAGGCTTTATCAATAAGCATATATACATAACCATTTAAATTCATGTATTCAATGGTTTATTAATTAGCTTACATGCATAAAATTTTAGCATCTTTTTCTTTACTTTTTTTGTGGATTACATATGACTTGAGTGTGTATTTTGAGACATTACATACACAAAAAGTAACCTAACACTTAAACCTTCAAAAATGTCAGTATCATTTAAAAGATGAGCATAATAGTTTTATATATATATATATAATATAATATATATATAATATATTATATATTAGATAAAGGTGACTATGTTTGGAGAATGGTGGTATTGAATCGCTATAATAGCTAACTACTATAATTAATGGAAACTACTATCAATTAATTAAGGTGATAAAGATGGGAGTAGGTATCTATACTCAATATTGTAAAATTGAAAATCCATAAATATGTTTAAAGAATTTTAAAAACATGTAATATATGACGCTTTAAAAGTGTGATGTAAAGGTGCTATCTAAAGCGTGATGTAAAGGTGATAAGATAGCAGTGGGTATCTATACTCATTATTGAAAAGTTGAAAATCAATAAATATGTCAAAAAATTTAAAAACATTGTAAATAAACACTTTAGAAATATATATGACAACCTCCACATATTATTATCTATATTTTTAAAATAAAAAAAACCTAATATATACAAATAGTTATAAATAAATACTACTATATATATTAATTATTGTGTAATAGTTATATATAGACATTTTTATTATTAATATTTGAAAAATGCTAAATAAACCTTCTATAACAAAACCATTAATATCAGTGTTTTAAAAACAAAATTTCGAAATGAAACACCTCCGATATGGAGAATACTACTTATATGACACCCTACCATACTTTGAGGCTATATGCGTATGATTTAAGCGTCTTGTGAATCCGTAAGCAACTGCACTTACCGAGATCAATGAGTGGAGAACAATATTCTTGCCTTTCATCAAGTCTTCAGTCTAATACGACCGTGACTTGTGATATTTTCATTGGACGGTGTGATTTAATCCTACCGAAACTCGTTTCTCGCGTACAATGATTGTCGTACTTTTGCAGCCAGTGGGTGTTTAGCAGAACCTTAGCATGGTAGGAGAGTTGGTAACATTACGCGAGTAATGTTAATAATTTAAAATAAAAATTAATATGACGATAATAATAATTCATTTTCACTAAAATTAATGTGATTATGTTTAATATGTTTTAATCGTATTGTTGTAAATTTATTAGATTTTAAAGTATATGATATAGGAAAAATAGATATAATTATTTAAAAGTTTAAAATTCCTAAGTTACAATAAAATATATATTATATATTTATTTCATATTACTATTTTATATTTATATTACTGTATGTCAAATTTTTTTGAAGAGTAAAATATATATATATATTAAAAGTTAAATAATTATCGTTGAGATATTAATTAAAAAAAAATTAAAAATATAATAAAATCAAAAATATGTTTTATAAAAACTAATTATAGATTTTCAAATAATTTATTAAATTTTCATATTCACAACATAATATTATATTCTTTAGAAAAAATGTATTTTCAAATATTATTTATTTTTTCTCTTTAAATAATTTTATACAACTACATCATATTATATAATTAATAATAATAGGGGGCAAAAAAGGTCTTTAAAAAGTAGTTGTTTTCGTTAAATTTTCCTTGGTTTATAATCCGGGTTTGGAAAGATAATCTGAAATCCTCTCCCACAAATAATATGTGATATGAGGTTTATATTATTATTTGAAGCCTGAAAATAAATAATAACCACAGTAACGGAAAATTACAGTAATATTTCTTATGATTCTGAAATTTCTATGAATGGAGAAGATTAATAGATCAAAGTTGTCGCGATCTACGAAAAGGGAAAACTGTGTATGAAAAAGGAAAGTTGTACCATATCTTATATACTCTTGATATTCTACGCCGCCACATTTCTGTGCCTATAAATTACACCGCCTCTTCCCAGAGAGATACACATTTCATATATCTCAATTGAAGGAAGGATATATGAAATGTCCCTGATATTATTTATGCTCCCAATGTTAGGTTTCGCGATGATCATTTGGAGGCAGCTCTGCATTTTATTTACACATTGTCGTAGAAGCCTCGAGCTGTGAGTAAGACTATAGAGACGCAAGGTATTAAAGGTCCGCCAGCTCGTTTTATCGCTTCAAATCTTGGTGACATGACTAAGTTAAGTGATCTGGAAAGGTTGCTAAAGATATGGACCCTATCAGTCACGACACTGTGGACAGACTGATGCCCCATTATTTGGTATGTCCATTTTAACGTTAGTTCTGCTTCTGGAAGCACAAAGCACAAATATTTCTAAGTTTCTTTATTGCCAAGTGACTAGAGGAGAGATTTTATGGAATACCAGTTTAGATTAATTTCCCTTAGTACTTATCAGTTTAACCTGATAAATGACCATAGTTTCATTTTAAGTAAATTTAAAAGTAAATTTTGGATCTCTGCATTGTTATTGAGTCCATTGTATCTCGTTCTAATATTTATTTTTAAGCAGCATTCTGGTGGGTTCGTCAAAGATTCAAATTACAGCCAAAGCGGCCTCCCTTTCAGGTTTCACCAGAAGACCCTCGAGGTACTCCACACTGAAGGCACATTCACGTTATTTCTTAATTCAGGGCACAGTCACACCAACTGAATTGTGTGGGAGCAATATCTATTTATCTTGACCATTGCCTTATTGTATCTATCTAGTAACAACTAGTCTATGTGGTTGAATATACAAATCCATCTGCCTGAACTTTAAATGGGTTAATCATGAGAAATTGTGGGGAAATTTTAAAAAATAACTTGAAATAACAGGGTAAACATTTATATTTAAAATTACCATCATATTAGAGATGTCTATTTAATTTTTGTCACCATTTTAAAATATTAATTTTATGATTTTCATTATCATGATTTGTTTTAGGGAAAAATTAAATTTGTATTTTTATCTAAAATATAAGCTTTTTTATTATATATCAATTTATACTATTTTATTATTTCTTCTTATCAAATTAAAGAATTATATTTATATCCAATACTTATTTTATCTGGGAATATATAAATTGTTTTCCAAGAGAAAAATCATATGAAGTATTAATTGTTTTCTAACTTGAAATGTCACTGAAAAGGAGCGCATGTTGAAGAAAATAAAATGCTATCTTTATAATTTATGTTTATTAAATTAATTTAATAATTTAGAAATAGTTTATTAAATTCTTTTGATTTTAACTAAACTATTATAATTATTAATATTTTGATGATAATTTATTAAATAATATTTATTTACAAAAATAAATAAACAATATAATCTTTTAAAACCATACATAAAATATTATATAAATCTCAGTAACTGATTTACATAAGCAATATAACCTTTTACAACCATACGTAAAATATTAGATAAATCTCAGTCTCTGATTATGAAACTGTGAAACTGTAAAATAAAGAGATCATGAAACTGCAGTCTCTGGCTGAATTTCAACCACAATTCTACTGACAAAGTGTCAGCTTCTTATGACTATCCTTTCACGCCACGTAATTAGGAAAAAACGGTTTATTACGATTCTATTATAATCTAAATCCAGTTTTTATGATAATAGATTTATTACTTTGTTCCGATAAATGAATGTTGGAACTGTCGGATAGGCTCCAATAAGTGATTGTCGGAACTTGTCAAGTATATCTACCAATCTTGTTACTGCGTTATAAAAAATTTCTTCTGATAAAAAGATTCTTTGTGATTATATATTAGAGTGTTGTATCGGTTTTTAGTTAGGCAGTGAATTTTTGCTTCGTTCTTGTTTAATGTTTTCTGATTTTACTGTCTGGTTCATGGTCGTGTTTTACACATTTACGTGTTTAACTTTTCGAATTTTAAATAGTGAGTTTTCTAAAATTTGATATTTTGGCTGTTGCTGGCAGCAGCGACCTCACTGCGAAGTACTCACAGTCTGCAATGATTGATAGCATTACCAACTCCCGCTCGGTAAAATCCAAATTGGTGTTTTCATTAAAATTGGTAAAACCTATATGGGTGCTTATTAGATCTCGGTAAAATCCAAATTGGTGTTTTCATTAAAATTGGTAAAACCTATATGGGTGCTTATTAGATCTCACTTAGGATGTCTTGGCTTTCTGTTTTTTCTTCGGTTCAGTGTTAGCCACGGAAACACTTGAAGACCTCCCCACTCGGGTTGTGAAGAGATAGCGATGTTTCTTGATCTCAGTGTATGAATGGATGTTGACGGGAACGAGCATTATACTCGGGGGACTGTTAGGGTCCAATGTCCATGTCTTCATAAGCAACCTTGCCAGATCTCTTAATATAGTCTGTCAGCGAGATTTCCAGTGATAAAACGAGGGCCTGTAATGCCTTGCCTTTCCATAGTCTTCCTGATAGTTTAAGGCTTCCACCAGTATGTGTATATAAAATTGCAGAGCTGCGTCCAAATGATCATTGCTAAGTTTAAAATTATTAGTATAAATATTATCACGGATGTTTTGATGATAATTATAGCAGCTGCAACTCCTCCTCTATATTGGCTAGACAATTAAGAATATTCTTGTCTGTCTCGCATACATTATATCTTCAAGTGTATATCTATCACTCTACATGGCAGATAACAGCCATAAAAAGGACTATGGATTTAATATTGCAGCATTAGTCAGTGGAGCATTCGGTTGTGGAACCAAATGTAGCAATATACAGACCTCCCGTCCCTTGGCAGCTCCCCGTACATAGTAAAGATAATTCTCAAATCAGAGGAAGTTTCCGATTACATTAGAGCATTGACTTCAACAGAGGAGTGAACGTACCGAGTTCTATTTGCAGATTGCAGCTATTGGTCAGGAGCTGATGTGTGCCTCCTTGCTTTGATGACACAGAATTTAAATGAATATGCTTTGCTCATATACAATTTATGTAAAACTGCATGAATCCATGGCCTGTCTAAATAGTGGATGGATGTATCCGATCTCTGTAAAAGTAAACTTCTGAAGCAATATGTTCCACTCTATTATCACGGGTATGGTGTTGAATCAACTGTTGTTACGGTAACCTAAGGAAAATATTATATTATGAAAGGCCCGTAGGTAAGCTGATGGGAAACATCCGAAGCAAAACTAATATAAAGTTTATGCTTTTTATTTAACAAAGGAAAATATTATATTATCAAAGGGGTGTATGTAAGCTCATAGCAAGTATATAAAAAAAAACTAATATGAAGTTCTTCAACAAAATGGCAGCTCCCAGAAGGTATTAGAGAGAGTCCACTTGTAGTGTAGAATTAGTGTGACAAGAGCTGCGTTCGTAAATTTTTTTAATATGTATATATAATATTAATATATAGTGTGACAAAGTTGTGTTGGTTATTTTTATTCTCTTTTATTAATATTTGGTGAAAAGGAAGTTTGCTGTTTTTTATTTATGAACTGTGACGTCTTTTAATTAATTATGATTATGTATATTTGAGTTTATTATTTTTTTTTATATATAATTTATTTAAATTTATTTGATGGATATTTTTTTGGTTGGAGGTTGTGGAGTGATTATCTTTATTAAATTTTGTTGTTAATCTTGTCAATTTATAATTTATAAAATATTTAATTTCTATTTTTGCTGAACTAAAATCTTTTTTATTATTGAATGTTGTGAAGCATAGTGGTGCTTATTTTTATTCACTTTATAAATTAAAGGGAATAAAGACATACTACAATAGATATATGATATTCCTAATGGGGTGAATGTTTCACAATAGTACCTGATTTTAGCATTCAAATTAAAGATTATTAAAAGAAAAGCCTTATTCTCACTAGGGTGTCTTAATTTTGAATCCCACCCATACAGTGTATAGTCTATTCTGCAACTAGCATATAAGCACACCTATCACATTGATCTTCCACATTTTAGTGAATCTTCTAGCAAGTCTCTTTCCACACATAGCTCTAGAAAAACCTAAATAAATTTGATAAAAAGTTGCCAAAACCAAAGCACAAAAAAGTCTCTTTTGATATCTTGAGAAAGACAAAGAATAAACTAGAGGCTTCTTACATGAAATTAATATAACATTGAGATCTCTAATGGAAACTTTTCTTTGAAGCTAATTTCAAATGTACAAATAAAAATGTCAACACACAAAAACCAAGCACAAGTCAATGATTCTAACACTAAAACAACAATTATTCGTATACTTTAAAAGATTGGGTTATTTAAATCTACTCCTATAAAAATATTCCAAGAAAAAAAGAAATGTTTACTTAAATATAAGTGATGGATAGCCCTCCCTAAGGCAATAAGTTCTTTAGCATAGGTAAGAACTTAATGGATCGATGCTTGCTAATGGATTGGGTCTTTGCAAATCCTTTCCCCATGTTAAGAAATTAGGAAATTAATATAAAGGACATGGATGCATGTGGAAATTAATTGCTCACTATTCAATTTAAGCTTTTTGTTTACATTTGTAATATAGATAGCAGTTAGAGCATTTTGTAATTTTCACTAAAAAAAATATGTCACCAATTATTGAAGAGAAATTGTGGATAAACTATTTTTCTTATTCCACCCTACTAAACCAATAAAACAAACCAAAAGTAAGAAAGGTAATTTGATATATCTTGCAATTTCATATGTAAACACAATAATAAACTCTTTAAATAATAAATTTTTACTCTTTTCTTATGTTTTTGAGTTTTGAAAAGTAATTTATGAATGACACTCATTTAAATTATAAATCTTCTTTTCATATATTCTTTCCTAATTTTTTTTATATCTTTTTCTTATTTTTAAATTAAAATAGATATATAAATTTGTTTCTCAATACTACTCCTACAAAGGAATATATAGTTTTTTTTTCCAATTAGAAATAATAAACATCTTAGAAAGTAAAAATTAACTTTCAAATTTGATTGAACTCCCTATGGTATTGGAGCACTTTATGAAATGCAAGGCAAGTACTCCAACTTATTATATTGGTATTTCATTAGATCAATTTTATAAGTTTAGAGCATATTTCAATTAATGGTTGCTTTTCTTGTTTTAATCTAATTTTAGCAATCTACATATGGGTTATATTGTCATCTTTTATTGATTTTTGATGTTTAAATAAGTTTAGTTTTTTTTTAATATGCTTTAAAATATCCCAATACATGACCAAAACATTTTTAATTAAACTACACTAATCAATAATGTTTATGATATTTTTCTAAATAATATTTGACCTTAAAATAAATAAATAATTCGTCTAAAAGGGGAAATTTAATTGGTGATATAAATAATGTGAAATCTATGAAAACTAAAAGATGCATGTTCAAATTACAAAGTGTCTTGGCCCATGAGAGGAAGACATGTGGTAGATATTCTAAAGTAATATTACTAAGCCCCAAAAAGTAATCAAATATTTTTAGACTCTCCACAGATTAAGATATATCTAGTATATATACAATATTAAAATAAAAAATGTATAACATTAAATTTATTTTTTTTTTCTTTCTTTTCTTTCTTTTTATTTATTTATTATATTTTTATTTTTTCTTTTTTCTTTTCTTTCTTTTTTTTTTTTTTTTTTTTTTTTGAATTAGTCTACTTCTATATTAATACAAAAATATGGTTACAGAGAGGCCTAGGCCTGAAGAGTTCTAGCACGTGAGATGGCATGCTTACAAAAATTGATTGAAAAACTGACGAGAAGACCTACATGATGAATTACTTTGACACTTGAGATCACTGGAAACTATAACTGAAGACTAGGACATATTAAAAGGAACAGCGCATCCGCTACCAAGACAGTGACCCATACACAGATTGAGCTAAGACAGTGACCAAAGAAACTGGAGAATGTCACCAACGTAGGGCAAACCGGTGAGTCAAAAATTGAGAAAGACCTGATTCTAAGAACTAAAAACATGACATCACTATGAGTCTGGAAGGGATTGAGCGACCTCTTATAGCAATTGAACAAAAACTAGAGGGTGCGGATCTGTTCAAACTTCATGCGATGGTGGAGGCGATTCATCCACAATGCGGTAACCGAATTGGTCTAGGTCTTCAAACTCGGAGGGTTGGCCCTCTTTACTTGAAGGGCCACCACTTGCAAGAGCGATTAGACTTGCAAGAGCACTTGGACCAGCATGGGTGGTCGAGTCCAAAGTGGCAGAGCCACCTAAATCCTTTATGTGAGTGGTCGCATTCTGCAAGGATTCAATCTGACCTTCCATCCTTGGTTCCATAGAATCCCCAAGATTGACAACCCCCGAACCCACCGTATATTCACACAATTCTACAGTTACAGACGTAATGAGGGTGGAATTGCCAAGAGTGCAAGGGAAGCGGAAGTGAGCTGTTTGAGAATTGGATTGGTGAGAGCGCACTTCAGTGAGGAACAACCGTCGACCCCTGCTACGACCGCTTCTGGTCATCGGGTACCTATCAAAACAGAAATCCGTAGCCTCAGACGAAGGGTCCGAGGATGTGGAAGAAGTTTGGCGGGAGACATGGCCTCGGGAGCTGCCTCTTCTGCAACTCATCCTTGAGTGTAGTCTCAGCATCTTGAAATATGCTAGAGGAATAGAACAGACAGCCGTAGAGGGAACTGAGAAGGGGCGTTCGAGGAGGATGCATAAAGGATTGTTTGAAGCATAAAAGCCCTTGTGAATGTTGACACCTTGATACAGAGATAGACAATGCCCTAGACTGTTGTCAACCGTGCTGAACCAGCCTGAGCGCAAGGGAGGAATGAATAACAAGTAGAGCATCGTTACCGATATACTAACAAACTGGCGAGAGGAAGTGAGCTGCATTAATGCAGCATTTAAGGTGATGGTATGAAACATTAAATCAATTCTCATGCGATGTTGGCTAGTGTTTGTAATGAGCCACATGCCCACCATTCTCACCGCCAATGTACTACTTTCTTGTTTATGCACCCACATCTGGGGGTGATAAATCCTGTTGCAGCAGAGAAGTGCATTCTTGTTTGAGTTGTGCATCATTTGAGTCGCTTAAAGGACCTCAGAAAAATAGGAGCTCCTAATTGACTCCTTGATTAGCCAATCTATCTACCACCTTGTTGGTCAATCGTCGAATATGTTTGAAGGTAATGCTCCTGGAAGTCCTGAGCCATTCCTCAATTTGTTCCAATCTGCTCAGAAGCCGCCAGCTCAAGGCAATCTTTGCTAATGATGTACCTGAGTGAATCCTTGTGGCTACTGCTATTAGGATTTGAGAATCCCCTTCTACCTCAAGAGGGAAAAAGTTTTCCTTTTCTGCTATGCATAGGCCTTTCCACAAACCTTCAAGTTCTACAACGTTGTTGGTATCTTTGCCAATTGACGCATGATATATGTGAAGTGCTGAACCAACTTCATTTCTGAAGACACCATCATAGCCAGCCAGCCCAGGATTTCCCTTAGAAGCTCCATCGAAGTTCAACTTGTAAGAATGGGAAGTCGGGGGAGACCAATTGAGGGGAGAAGCCATGCGGATTGGGAGACTAGTTTTGACTTGAGCTAAAAAAGTGACGTCCAAATTCCAATCTCTCAAGATGAGGTGTTCCTAAGGAGAGTCTAGCGGGTCCGAGTCTTTCTAATGTCTTAGAGCAAGAGTTTCTTGCAAGTTTTGTTTGAGAAGGAGCCATAGGGTGTCAAGTGGCTTGCTAAGATTGTTGAAGAATCTATTATTTCTGTCCTTCCATAAGATCCAATAGACAAATCCCAGAATGAGGTTCCAAAGGGAGTTGAGAAGAAGGCTTTGGAAAGGTTTCCGTGGCAAGTTTCTGATAGTACCTGTGATATCTCCCATATGTCTTCCCATTCTTCTATTGCACTGAACAATTCTCTCCCAAAACTGTGTTGCAAGTGGGCAGGTATCCACGAGATGCAGGATGGTTTCTGAATTGAGATTGCAATTGGGACATCTAGAAGGTCCATTAAATCCCTGCCTTCGTAGATTATCCAAAGTGAGGATTCACTGCTTGCTCAGAAGCCATAGAAAAGTGGAAACCTCAGGCGAGATGCTAGGTTGCCAAATTTGATCCCAAATTTGATCCTTTGCTATTTGCATGGGTTGATAGAGAAGTTAGTATGCCTCCTCGATGGTGAACATACCTTTTGGTGTGTATCCCCATCAAAGTTTGTCCTTTTGATCAGAGTATTTAATTTTCCTAAGGTTTTGCTCTTGATTGATCTCTTCATATGTTTCCCCCTACCAATAAGCGTGCCAAGTACCATCTGATCTCTAGAGTTGAAAATATTGAAGGGATTACTGCTAGCAAAACTGATGTACATGGATTTGATTAAGTTGCTGCATGGAAACTTTCGAGTTGGGTTTGTTGAAGAGAGAGGCAAGTTTGGGGAGTTGTTGCCAAGAGTCCTCCCAAAATCTAGTTGTAGTGCTCGAATGGATCTTCCAAAGACTATGTGTTTGAATAAAGGCACTATGTTGCTTTACAGCATTCCAAATCAACGAGCCAGGAGTGGTAGTGATGATTCTGATGAGATCGTCCCATTGACTGTCTGGTGCGTATTTAACTTTCCAGAGACGTGTCAAAGGAATGTGTAGTTTGGAAATCTAGTTCCACCAGACACGGGCTCCCATTGTATTATTGCTGTGAAGGGGATCCCTCAAGCCTAGCCCGCCAGCTGATTTTGGTAGACAAACCTCAGTCCATTTGACAAGAGCCCATTTCCTGTTGAGACCTGCGGACCCCCAAAGAAATTTTCTTTGAAGATTACGAATGTTCTCGAGAACCCATTTAGGAGATGCCAATATAGAAAAAAGATAGAGGGGCATAGCTTGGAGAACGGATTTGATAAGGATGAGCCTGCGAGCTATGTTGTGCGAGCGGAAGGTCCAAGAAGCAAGCTTGGTTTCTAGCTTGTCAATGAGGGTTCTCTAGGAGGCGTGTTTGATAGCAAAGTTTAGAAAAAGAGCTCCAAAATATTTCGAAGGAAGCACAACTATCGGGAAGCCCATTATCTTGGTGATGTTCCTCAGGGTCAAGGTAGGAGTGTGAAAGAAGAAGAGGCGGGACTTGGATGCATTGATGGATGTTCCTGAGGCTTCTGAGAAGAGATTGTACAGGGCTTTAAAGGGAGAGGCCTCTTGTACTGACGGGTGGCCGAAAAGCATAGTGTTGTCAACAAACTATTGATGGGAAATAGGGGGTAGACCATGAAGAGAAATGCCCTTTAGGGAATGGGAGGAGATGGAAAAATGAAGGAGGCGATTGAGGCCTTCGGCCATGAGAACAAAGAGGAAAAGGGAAAGGGGTTCCCCTTGTCGAACGCCATGGGAAGGACGAAAGGTTGCAGAAGGTGAGCCATCAAGTAGGATGGAGAAGTTGGGTGAAGAGATGAGGTTCATGATCCACCTAGTCCAAGTAGCACTAAAACCAAATGCTTGTAACATCTAATGGATATAGCTCCAGCTTAGTTTATCAAAATATTTGGAAAGATCTAGCTTGAGAAACATACCTGGCTTTTTCAATAGGTTGAGAGAGTGGATCACTTCATTAGAGAGAATGATGCAATCCATTATCTGGCACCCTTCGACATATCCGGTCGGCTCTGGCGAAATGAGGAAAGGGAGAAGAGGTTTAGGCCTGTTCCCAAGACTTTGGATATGAGCTTGTAAATGTCATTACAAAGTGATATGGGCCTGTATTTTTTAGGCTTATTAGGTTCATCCACTTTAGGAATTAGTGCTATGAAGGTAGAATTTAGGGCAGGAAAGATCCAATGCATTGATCTTGATTCCTCCACTATCTCCCAGACCTCTGTTTTAATAAGTTCCCAGAACACATGAAAGAAGTTGGCTATAAATCCATCGGGTCCAGGCGCTTTGCCATCCTTAAGTTGGGCCATGGCATCCTCCACTTCCTGATTGGAGATGGGTTGGAGCAGCATTTTGTTGTGATCCTCCATAACAAGTTTAGGAATATGCTGCGTGAGTGATCAAATGGCTTGATCCCTGCTTCCCGGCTGCTCCCGAAGAATCTCCTGAAAGTGCTCTTTGAATTTTTGTTCCATCTCTTCTCTAGTCTCTCCCCTTGTCGATTATTTATGAAGGCAATCTTATTGTGCATTCTCTTTTGAATAGTAGATCTGTGAAAAAAATTTGCATTTTTCTCCCATTCCTATAGCCATATCATTTTGGATTTTTGTCGCCAGAGGATTTCTTCTTGGTGCCTTTGTGCTTCGATCTTGGTTAATAGGGTCTACTCCTGTTGCACATATTCCTCTGTTCTTCCCTCCAAGATAATTCTCTGTTGTAGTGAGTTCATCTGCTGCTCCAACTCTTTCTGATTTTCAAAGATGTTACCAAACTGAGTGTGATTCCATGATTTGAGAGCTTGTTTGAGATGTTTTAGTTTCTATTGGAACTGGAACATCTTGGCTCTTACCAGGGGATTGAAGGATTTCCAAGCCTCGTTAACTACTTCTTTGAATTTGGGGTGAGAGAAACAAAAGGCCTCAAAAGAGAAAGGTCTATTGCATTTTTTGCCCGGACGCGACCACTGTAGCATTATGGGCCAATGATCAGAGCCCACTTGAGGCATGATGGAAGCATGAAAGTCTCCACCCAGGTGTATGGCATTATCTGATATAAAGAAGCGATCCAGCCTGGAAGCTATATGTTGTGGTCCCCTTCTTTTATTGGTCCAGGTATACATACCATTGGAAGTCTGAAGGTCCATTAGCTGATTACTATTGATGAAGTCTTTGAAGCTAATGAAAATGAGATTTTGGGGGTTGCCCAAAATCCCAATTTCTTTAAAAATCTTGATCCTGGACCTGTGGGTTATGAGCCCACTCAATATTTGGGAAGCCTTTTAATTAATTCACCGTTATAGTCTGTCTTGCTCTCATTTGAACATTCATGCAGCCACTGGCGAGTTCTTGCAACACCATTTTTATTTACAGAACACAAGTTTTGACTCATTTATAAAACACATAGTGTATACATTTAACACAAAACATAAACACACTTTTATATATTTACGGAACAATTACAAAGTTAGGGCCTTTCAGCCTTAAAATGAACTCATGCTCGGCTACATCTTGCCCACTCACAATTTTCTTCACAAAAATAAGATATCTATTACACTCTTATTGCCTTACATTTATATAAGAAGTCTTAATAAGGACTGATCTTATCCTTTCTTGATTTTTCTCCACAAAAACTCTTCAAAAAGCGTGCATGGCTGTTAACAATAGGAAGTCTATCAAGACTTATCCATTCTCTCTTTAATTTCTCTTTAACTGCTTTAAATCGACTTTAACTCTGTTTTAAAGTAGATTTTCCTATTTTTCCCTTTCGATCTAGCTTTGTTGTCCACGTATGCTTCGCTCTGCTTTGTTGCTGGTTGCTCCTGCATCAGACTCCCGAGGCACAACAATTTATGACCTCCTGGTCATATGCTTCTGGTCTTCGTAATATCTTCAACTTCTGAGCTACAATCAACCTCTGCAACAACAAGTCCTCCTTGCTGCCTCTTACGTCACCAAGCTCTCCTCTAGCCTTGGTCTTTTGGTAACCGCTCTAGGCTATTGCAATCTTCTCACCTTCCTCTGCTGCCCTCTGCACAATAGCAAGACCATAAGCTCTCGATCTTTAACATAACTGTACCTCTTTCCACAGAATCTTACTGCTCTGATACCAAAATGATGAAAATGAGATTTTGGGGGTTGCCCAAAATCCAAATTTCTTTAAAAATATTGATCCTGGACCTGTGGCTTATGAGCCCACTCAATCTTTGGGAAGCCTTTTAATTAATTCACCGTTATAGTCTGTCTTGCTCTCATTTGAACATTCATGCAGCCACCGCCGAGTGCCTGCAACACCATTTTTATTTACAAAACACAAGTTTTGACTCATTTATAAAACACATAGCATATACATTTAACACAGAACACAAACACACTTTTATATATTTACGGAACAATTACAAAGTTAAGGCCTTTCAGCCTTAAAACGAACTCATGCTCGGCTACATCTTGCCCACTCACAATTTTCTTCACAAAAATAAGATATCTATTACACTCTTATTGCCTTACATTTATATAAGAAGTTTTAATAAGGACTGATCTTATCCTTTCTTGATTTTTCTCCACAAAAACTCTCCAAAAAGCGTGCATGGCTGTTAACAATAGGAAGTCTATCGAGACTTATCCATTCTCTCTTTAATTTTTCTTTAACTACTTTAAATCAGCTTTAACTCTGTTTTAAAGTAGATTTTCCTATTTTTCCCTTTCGATCCAGCTTTGTTGTCCACGTATGCTTCACTCTGCTTTGTTGCTGGTTGCTCCTGCATCAGAAACCGATGTTGCAACCTTCTAGTTTCAATCTACCTCCAAATTTTTCCTCCAAAGTTGTGATTATATTAAAGTCACTGCCTCCAATCCAAAGGGGAAATCGCCTATCTGAATTGAGAGCTGTGAGTGTGTCCAATAGATCCATCTTTTGTTGTATGTCTTGTGTAAGGTATACATTAGAGAGGTGGCCATGGATGTTGGTCCCAATTAGATGAAAGGTTGATTGAATGAAGAAGTGCGAGGCATGAAAGTCTTGAAGGGAAAGTACCTATGGGTTCCACAAGATTTCCAGCCCTCCAGAAGCACCAGAAGCATCCACTGAGACTGGCTGGAATCTGAACCAAACTTTGTTTAGAATCTTTTCCAGTACTGTGCTATTTCCTTTTGTCTCTTGTAGATAGATAATTGAAGGATTTTCTTGCTTAATCATATTTTTTAACATTCTGTGTTTTATGGGGCTATTAAGCCCTCTCACGTTCCATGAGATGAGCTTTATGAGGAACCGTGGGGGAGAGATTTGAAGAACCTGGTTAGCTTGGGGAATGTACTAGAATCCACCAACATTTCTCCGATGATAATTGTCCTTTGCAGATCCATTTTGCACCCTCGTTTCTTCGTGTCTTTCAAGATTTTCTTTCCATCCCAAGGACTGTCGGCCTGAATACCTAGACATTTGTTTTGGTGTGCTTTGGCTAGAACTACTTCAAGCCTTTCGATTTCCCGAGGGGGTATTGTGTTGAAATCATTTTGTCTGCACGCTATTTCTAGTTTGAGAATGTCTAGACCTTCCAGATCTACGCTTTCTGGTTCCTCATCCATGTGGATCAGGTTATTCTGTTTTTCCTCGCTTATCTGTCGGTGAATGCTAAGAGCTAGATCTGCATCAATTTCCATAGTGGAAGAATTTTGGGCGGTCTCTCGATCTATTTTCTCATAGGAGGTAGAGGCAAGAAAGCTGGTAAGAGTAGAGGCTGATTTCAGAACTACAGAATGAAGGGGCTTGGGGGTTGATAAAGGAGAGGGATCTGCAAGAGGGATTTCAGGGTGATTCTCTGTAGTCTTTTGAGAGGTCAAAATTTCAAATCTGTTCCGGGTTTCAGGATTTTTGAAGGGATCTAGAGCTGCCGGAGTTTTCTTGGCATGCCTTCTGCGACTAGGGACCTTTGTAAAACCCTCAGAATCTGGGCTTGTCTCATTAAATGGGGTCTTGGACTAAAGATTTAGAGGATAGTCCCTGAAAATATGGCCATGTTGATGGCATTTTATCCAGCGAAAAGGAACATGCTCGTAGTCTAATATTTGGATCCATTCAAAGTCGTCATGAAATAGACTTACCGAGTCCATGAGTGCTTTAGCCGGATGCATGTGAACACAGATCCTAGCATAGGAGGTGTACCTCCGATTTTTGTTTTCCTCGGCAACTTTTATGAATACCCCCAGGTTGTTGCCTCTATCCTTTAAGGTCTCCTCCCTCCAGTATTCTAGTGGAAGAGAATACATGCGTATCCATACTAGAGCCCAGCTAAAATCTTCTTTGTCTGGGTTGAACCTTTCCTTCCAGTCATGAAGGTACAGGCCTGAAGAGTTGAAGAAGTACAGGCCACCCTCAAAAATGAAAAGTTTATCTTCCACGCAGTTGAAAGTGGCCGTGAAGAAGCCTTTGGGGCCAAGCTGGAGATTAACTTGTCCTTTAGGCTTCCATTTGGAAGCTATCCATCCATACAAGGCCTTTTCAGTTGGCCATAATCCGAGGAACTTGCCTATGACTGCATGATCCCTCATATATTGGATTTCGTTATTCATTCTATGACTCGGGAGATCTACTTTGATTCTTTTTGCAGTATTTCAAATGCATGTAGCAAAATACACCTTTGGCTGTGACGTTGAGGTCTTTTGGTCATTGCCTTTATCATTTGTGGCCACAGAACCTGCAGCAGGATCCCCAGTAGGATCGATGGCAGGTTTAGTATCCTGGTCGGTCCATGGGATGGCACCTGGATTGGTCAGAGGGACTGCGCATTCTATCTTGTCAGAAGAGGGACCGATGGATGAAGTGGGGGTTAATCCCTCCCCTCAGAAGGGTGAATCCATGGTAAAGAACTCAGTCGGAGTACTGTATCAGGATAGCTGAAAACATAGAGTAGAAAAGTGAAAGGGTTAACACTTGATCCCTAGCGCGAGTAGCATCCGATGAGCACTAGCGCAAGTTGCAGAGCCTGATTTTTAAGTCTAACATTCGATACAAAATAATATGTATAACATTAAATATTATCTAAATTGAAATATATATTATTAAATATAAAAATTATATATCTCAATTTATATTTAAAAATATATCTCTCATCTTAAGAACTTGATTACATATTCCAAAATAACCTCGAAATTTAATAGAAATAATTTGAAGACAATCAAATTAATTTGACCACTAGGGGAAGATTCATCCTCCATGTCATAGGAAATGTGTCTCATTCTCTATGCTGGTACACTCCATTAAATTCGATGATGATGGTCACCTTGGCTAGAGTGGAAAGGTGGTACTTCTCTGCTTCATTCCTCATGGCGACTTATCATACTATAGTCACTCATGCGTGGGCTTTTTTATGGTTTATAAATGCTTCCGTGTGTGAAATATGAGTCATATCTGGAGCCTCTATGATAATTCAATATTACCCTACTCAAATTATAATGGAGCATGATGCAGTTATGGACATTTGACATTGGGAAATCTAGAGGTGGTTAATTATTTAGGCCTATGAGGTGATAATTCCTTCAATTGATTGTATGGTGGATGGTATTAAGTTTTGGACTGTAGGTAGTTCCATGGGTACATACTTTGCAATTTCGATAGTCATAAAAATTATGTGGCATCCAAAGATATCTAGATTTCTATTCTTCTCTTTGGAATCGAGGACTGTGTTGGGTGTTCGTTGAACATGGATAAATTCACCCCCTAAGGAGTTTCTCTCAAGGCGCCAATCTAGATCTCAGATTAGCTTCCCATATCCACAGAGTCTATCAACTCAGAGGTGTTTTGACATTCATAAACTTTCATGTAGTTTGAAATACCATTCGGTGCCTAGTCAACACAAAAATTGATTTTGGTGCCTAGTGAGCGTGACAGGTTAGGTTAGGCACACTTGTGCTCATTTGGGCATGATGATTCATTGAAAGGTGGTAGAAAATTCACAGTCATCTAACTAATAGGATCCATTCTAGGTTAGTGAGTAGGATTCTACTAATGGAGGAGGAGAGCATACTGCAGCTAAGATGGTGGTTGTTTGCAGGTTATGTCACCTAGGAAGAAATCATTTTTGGTTGTGGCCTCAAGCATTTTCTTCTGAAGTACAACCTGTAGGAACCTTATTGTCTCTTCTACAGGCACATGGTGTCTATTTGTCAGTTATTGTCTCTTCTAGAGGCACATGGTGTCTATTGGTCGGGCTTGAGCGTAGGTTTCCTCTGATGACTCGTGGCTTGCTGGGAGTCCGTGATATTCGTTGGTGGTTCGTGCCTTTCTTATCAGTGTGAAAATTCGTCAGTATGGGATGGTGGTTCATGGCCTATGGAAGGTTCATCATGGTCTCAATTTTCTTTCTCCTTGATATTATGTTAGTTTGCTTCTCTTATGCAGCTTATAGGGTGGTTCTTTTCATAGTTTTGTTATGTTTGGTACTTATATAGTGAGTTTTGCAACCACAGACGAAAAGCAGAGTTGTGTTGTATCTTTTCGCAAAGCACTAGCTTTTGTGCCTATGATTTTGCCACACAATCTCGTTAACTTCGGTATCTGTAATCTCAAGACTCTAAATTGTTTTTCTTGGGCTGATTTCCCTATGGCGCTGCTCTTAACATCAAGAAAACATGTTTGTACTCTTTTTCATAAATATTTAAATGTCGAGCCTTACACAAAAAATAAATTTCAACGTAAACTGACATTGAATACACTACCCCTCATGAACTTATGTAGATTGCATATTCTGAGAATATTGTAATCTCACAGTTATGAGACAAAGATCAATACCTCTCTCCTGACTATTAAATTCGAAAATATTCACAAAATCTACAATCGATATAATAATACTTTACTACTCCTTAGAAATAAATAACTCCTCATTACAAATAATAATTATATAATATAGATATATATATATATAATAGATATATATATATATAATTCACTAAAATAATTTATCTATCAAACTACTTGGCCACATGTCATTAATGCAATTCATGAAGGTCATTTCGTAGCTTCTAAACTTACCTTGACTAATTGTAATCATACCATTTAAATCAACAAGTACATTTACACATAACTAGGGCCTCTCAAGTTGTTGAACTCTAGGAGGCTAGTTTGTTCAAGTCCCACTAGGGGCAGGTTTATGAAGATTAAAATGTGATCAATCTAGGATTGAGTGATGGGTACGAAATTAAGTCATTAGATCTGCCAAATTATTATGATTTTCCAAAGAATTTAAACAAACTAGCGATAGATTGATCTTCGAGTGCATGGAAAAAAATCTAAAAGCAAATTTTGACAAACAATTTGCTCGATTACACACTTAGTGCGTGGAAATTTTTTTTTTAGTAAATTATAGTCTAGCTTAATTGTGTTCACAATTTTACAGAAAAAGTGTTAGTTTCTAATAATTATCTTTTCATAAATAGGTGGGAAAAAATATCATAAATCAGTTAATTATCTTTTCATAAATAGGTGGGAAAAAATATCATAAATCAATTATCAAATTAGCAGTGAGGACGGTCATTTTTAGCTCTGTTATCCTTAATGTAGGCAGATTCATTACCGTTATTCAAGGAAAACGAGGCCACTGGAATAACCCACTAGTGGTTCTTAAGGGGACACACTTTCCTCTCCTGTCAGATGCCTCTACTATTTGAGTAGTTAACCTATTTCCTTGGAACTATCTCTTAGCCATGCAGAAATAGTTTTAAGACATACTCCACACCCTCTAATAATTATCCTTTCACGCTAACTAATTGAAAATAGAGTTTATTATGACTATTGTTAACTAAATCAAGTTTTATGATTATAGATTGATAGAAGATGAAGAAAGCCATGGGTATGAGTTCCACTCCTTCCTTTTTTTCTTAAAATTGCAATAAATGAATATTAGAAATTGTTAAGTATATGTATGGATATTATATATTATATATATGTTTATTCTAATTAATCGATAAAATGGTCTTTTGTATAAATTTTCTAGTCAATTTTTAGTGAAATGGCGTAAATACATTTAAGAATCATTTAATGTGTAAAGTTAGAGCGATTGATGGGCTCTTAGAGTGTTCAATCCATTTATCCATTCAAAAGTGTATTTTAAATAAAAAATCACAATATTTCTCTAAATTGTATTGCCCTATTATATGTATGGATTTTATATATTATATATAGGTTTAGTTTAACTAACAGTCAATATGGTCTTTTATACACACTTTTTGTGGTCATTTTTTCCAAAAATCTTATAGAGATTTTTAAGAATTGTTTAAAGTGCAAAATTAGAGCTAATAAGGGGCTTGTACAATACCAAATGCATTTATGTATTCAAAAGTAAGTATAACAAAATTACAATATTACTCAAAATATTTTAGTCTAATAACAAAAACCCCATCCATATATATATATATAATCTATTATTTTATAATAATTTTTTATAATTTTTTCTTTCATTCGTTTTTTTCATTTCTCTTTCCTTCTTCAATTGTCATTATTCTCTTTTAATAAAATATTTTTGGATTTTTGGAATTTTTTTGGTTTTGTTGTCTGGTCTATGGAGGTGTTTTAGACATCTACATGTGTATATTTTTGAGTCTTGAAAATAAATTGAAGTCAGTTATCCATAATTGATGATGGCTTTTCTAAGATTGCCATGTTAATGAATTTGATAGTTTGGTTGATTGTTTCTAGAGCAGATACTTCACAACGAGCCACTCACATTTTGAAACTATTGATAGCATTGATTGAATTAAGGCTTCTATGATCATAACAATTATAAGAAGAAATATTTCGGGGTAAATCACATTCAGAAAATCATTGTCGATGCATTTCGAACCAACCAGTGTGGTTCATTGTCAGGACAAGTTGAAATATCAGATCTATCTTTGCTAGTTAAATACTTAGAGCAGAGATTCCAACGACTAACTAGTACAACGTCTACATTTGACTAGGGACCAGGGTCAACTAAACCCGTAATAAAAATATGCAAGGGACGTATATATAGGTCCCTTGCTCATGGAATTTATATATAGGTCCCTTGCTTATTTTTATTGCGGGTTTAGCTGACCCTAGTCCCTAGTCAAATGTAGATGTTGTCCTAGTTAACCGTTGGAATCTCTGCTCTAAGTATTTAACTAGCAAAGATAGATCTGATTTTTCAACTTGTCCTAATGATGAACCGCACTAGTTGGTTCGAAACGCATCAATAATGATTTTCTAAATGTGATTTATGCCAAAATATTTCTTCTTATTATTAATAGCATTCCCAGTCTATATAACCTATATGGATGATTAAATCCATGCTTTATTTTTTCTTATCTTCAATGTTAGCCATAGAAGCACATGAAGATCACCCCACATGAATTATGAAGACATCGCGATGCTTCTTCATCTCAATGAGTGGATGGATGTATACAGGAGGGAGTGGTATACTCAGGGAACTATTAGAGTCCAGTGTTGATGTCATCATAAAGAGCCTCGGAAGATCTTCTTAATTAGTCATGTTAGCCAGATTTCTAGTGATATAACGAATAGTAGGCATATGCATATATAAAATTGCAGAGCTTCCTTCAAATTCTCATTGCTAATTTGAAAATTGGTAGTATAAATACTATCGTGGATACTTATAGAAGCTGTAACTCCTCCTTCCTCCAATGGAGACATATTAGCCAGAAGATAAAGAATATTTTTGTCTTTCATGGAAAAAGGAAATGCAATTTCTTCTCAAACAAAACTCAGATAAATGATATAATCCACCATTCATAGTTATTCAGTGCATATTGAACTGGATATCTATCAGTCTACATGATAGATAACTCACTATACAAATGTCTATGGATATAATATTGTTGTTTTATTCAGTGCATTGAACCACCTGGGCATTTGGTTCTATAACTAGATGGATCAAGTGCAACATGAAAAACTCTCATGCTTTGGCAAGTGCTAATACATAGTTAAGATAATTGCGCTTTGGAAAGTGCTCATACATACTAAAGATAATTGTCAATTGAGAGAAAAATTCTGATTAAATTACTTTGATAGTACATGAGAATCGATTTTTTGTCAAGATGGTAGCTCTCACTGTAAAACACAGACTTCAACAGAGAACAAAAAGAGGCATCCTGATCAATTTGTAGATTGCAGCCATTGGTGATGAGTTAATGTGTGCCACCTTTGTCCGATTACAAAGAGATTAAGATTCATTTAGGATAAAACTGCACGACTCCATGTTGTGTTTAGATAATGGATGCATGCATCCAACTTATGTAAAATTAAAGTACTAAACCAACATATTCAACTTTATTATCAATGTTATGGTGCTTTACATTGTTATTTATAATTTCCTCCAATTATCTCTTTTCTTGATAACCATTTGTACTCCCATAAATTTGTGTCTGGACACAATATATACCTAAGAAAAACATTAGAAATATTTTCAACAATATATCATTTCAAGTCATCATCCTCCTAGTTGAGGTCAAGACACTTGATTACATCCAAATTCTTGTGTGGTATTCATTTACCCTATTATACAAAAGTATAAGAACTTGTTCACGTAAAATCGGAATATGATTAGGAAGTGTCTCTATCTCTTCCATTTTCTTGATGGATTATCTTTAAAAATTTGTATCTCCTCCAACACATTTATACTAAGGTCCATCTCATATTCATCACCATCATATCTAGTTGGAGGGCATCCATTTCCCCCAATTAAGTGACTTTGTTCCTTCAATCTATAGTTGGAATATCTTGTCGAACATAGTTTTATCTCTACCTTGCCACACTCCAAATGAGAATAAAACATACTTGGTATGCTAAAATGTCACCGCTAGATATCCTCCAATGTAATTACATGCCCCCAAAAGTTATATTTCGATGCTTACACACATCTAGCCCAAGGTCGTTGAACTCCTCCTCCCAAAACCTCCATTTTTTCAAAATAGAGGAAATTTTGCAATCTCTCAATAGTTCAATGTCTCAAATCATACTAGGTTCTGAGCCCAACAAACTAACTCCCTCACTACCAATATGGGGCACAAAGAAGGCCCATAAACTAACTTGTGACCCAAAGGTAATTAAATATGTCTAATGAAAAGACACACTATTTCCCTCAATTCCCGAGTCACTAGGTCCAACTTAAAATTCTTTATAGATATTAGATAGTGATTCCTCCAATAGAATCCAATCTAAGGTAACTCTTCATGAGTGTATTCCATGCTAGGATTGTAGACTTACATAGCTTGAGCACGCAAAAGCCACAATCCTAGGCCATTACTCCCACCCACAATGTCCACAAACATGTAGCTAAAAAAATATCCCAATCATGCATGCAAAATATTCCAAACAATAGAAAAAGATAGGAACCAAACTGGAAGCTAAATATCCTAAGGGTAAATGGCCTTCTGAATTATTTTGGGCTTCCCCCAACTTTTCATCACCAAAGTGCCTCTCAAAATGGCATCAAAGAATATTGTATTATTCTGCATCTCTTTAATTCACACTTAGTCTCCCATATCCCACATGATTATAGTGTCATTGCAACATAACTATTGATAAGATCCTCTCCTCTTAGTGCATTTATCTCCAAATCTAGAGGCATGAATTCATATTTGTATTGCACCCAAGTTATGAAGAGGTATTGATCTCTATCTTTTGCATGCACTAAATCTAATTAGGGTGCCACAAAATTCATTGGATCCCCTCCCCAATTTTTAAAATGGAGCCAAACCCCAACCATATGAGGTTCCATGTAATAATTCTTGAGTAAGGTAAGTCACACTTCCTTCCTTAAAGATAAACTTTGCATTTTGGGTTTTGGAAAAGGCCACAACTCCAAGTCATTGTTTATTTGTAAATGTTGTGGCTAAAGCTGGTAGGATTGGTTGACACATTTATCAACCTATTATTTTTGACTTCTACGGAAACAAAATTACTCATCTTTTGAAATTTCTTCAAGAATTCGCTTTATGCGCTTCAATCGGTTCCTGGTATACTTATTCGAAGGCAAAGTTCTTTTGCATACTTGTTGAATGATAATAAGCAAATCTTCCAAAATTATAATGATGGTACACTTGTGAAATTATGGCCAATATCAGACCTTGTAATTTTTTCTGCATTTCTTCTTCGTTGTGAACCTCTAGTTCCTTCCCACCCCTCCAATTTTCTCTTTAATTGAAGGAAAATATTATATTATAAAAGGGTTGTAGACAAGATAATTGCAAGCATATGCAGAAAGACTAATATAAAGTTGTTTAATAAAATGACAACTCTCAAAAAGTATCAAAGATGTTATATTTTGGAATAGTAGAGCTATTTTATATCGTAGGTGTTGTGTTGACTATAAATTTTAATATAAATATAATTTAAAAAAATTACAAACCAATAAAAATATGATGATTTCTTTTTTCTTTTTTTTGTCAATTTATGAAAAATAAGATTTCTTTTCAATATTCATGACATATTTCCTTTTAAAGGCTGGTGAGTTCCTATTTATAATGATGTTTAAATTGAGATATTTTTATAATCTATTTAAACTGAGTATATAGGCATCTTCTTATTGGAGGTCTTGGAAAGGTCATCCTTGTTAAATTTTATTACTAGTTTTTTCAATCCAAACATTTTGAAACACTTAACTTATACATTTACATAATCAAAAAGCTCATTGTTATTAAATGTTGGGAAGCATGGTGATATTTATGATAATCAAATTCTAAGTTCAAGAGAACAAGGAACTTATGCTACAATGGATTATTCGTAATGCTATGTTAACATATTTTAGCATTTGAATTAAAAATGATCAAAGAAAAATCTAGCTTGGAGGGTGTCTATTCCACAACCAACATAGAATAACACATGTACATTATTATCCAATACTTCACTAAATCTTGTAGAAAGTCTCATTACAGGTAGAGCTCTACCAAAAACAAATCAATATGATTCAAAGTTCTTAAAACAAAAACAAAAAATAATAAGGAATGTACTAGATGCTTCTTACATAAAATCATTAGAGCGCTAAGATCCTAAATGACCACTTTCTGTTGAACCAAATTTCAAATGTACAGATAAAGACATAAAAAAACAAAAGATAGTGACATCAACAAACAAAATCCAACCATAATTGACAGAATCTAGCGCGCACAATTATATTTGTATACCTTAAAATATTGATAAATTTGAGCTCCAGTCCTATAAAATAATTCCAAATAATAAGAAAAATTCTTACATAAATATTAGTGATTGATAGCTCTCCCTGTGGCATAGCTAGGTCCCTTCCAATCCATAATTCCACTTAGCATATAGGTAACAAACTTAACAAGTTTAAAATATCAATGTTTGCAAATGGGATTGAGTCCCTACAAATTCCTTCCATGTGTTAGTCAAATAATGTAAATGATGTGGAAATATGTGGAAATTAATTGTTCAAAGAGCACTTTACGAATTTTTTTTATAATTTAATAGATAATAGTTGTAATATTTCTTAATTTTAATGAAAAAATGAAAAAGGGTTCCACCAATTATTGAAGGGAGGTTGTGGATAAAACATTTTCTTCGTCGGCCAATGGTGATCCAATGAAAAAAAATAATAATAATTAACACAACTATTTTTTCCTAATACAAACCATGCTATTTCATATGTAAATGCGATACTTATCGAATACACTTTATTCCCCTCCAACATATCTACTAGATCCAACTACATTTAACTCCATTTGATGTTCTTCCATTGAATAACCTACATAAAATCAAGTAAGACAAACCTTCCACATTATTTCATAACATAAGAAATGAAGTCTAACATGAATCAAGTCCTAATATAATAAGTAAAGATTACTTAGAAGAACACAATCTCACCTATTATACAAGAAAAATACCTATACATAGATATTTTTCAGGGAATAATGTAACTAAATATTTCTGAAAATGAGAATTACAACAAAGATGATTTACCTTGAGATCTATTTATGTATTCCTAGATCCATGCCTTGGAATAATTTCCCATATCCATAAGCTCATCTTTGTAGAACATTCATAATTTGGAATAGTATCATTGTAAGACAAGAACCATAGTTATAGCCTAGGTTATGATCACAACATTAGTGATTCCCTATAACCAATAATTACAATAAGCTATATATGGAATATTACTCTAATAGTACATGGACACTTCAAGCTAGACAATTCAATCTCTATTATGTTCCCTTAGCTTAGGATAATTTGTATAAACTCTTTTGGGAGCTAAGAACAAGCATCATGACATGTTATTTGAATGAATATAATTCACTCATGGGTTGCATGCACAATTATGGGCATTTTCAAACCCATTGCTTGTTTATCTCCTCTTAAATTTAAATTTCTTAGTGGTCTAGGGGGTGAAAGTATGTTTTCTATAGGAATGCCACTGCTAGCCATTGTTTCTCTATGAGGAAATCACATTTCGATGCTCTTTTATTCGGAATGTGAGAATTTTTCTTTAAGTGCATTTTATATTCATAACATTCGATCATGCATGTTTGTTAAAAAAAAATCAATCACTTAAATATTAATCATCCTCTGGATAGAAAAATGCATGCCAGAAAATATGAGTAAGCATGGTAATCAACTCAGTACACTATGAATCTATGAAGTGAAATTCCATGCCATGAAAAACTAAATTATGAATTGATGTGATATAAAATATTATCCCTCCTGATAAATACAATGTCGCTCTATGTATTGGGAAGAGACTTAGAATGTATGAAAGTGCAATATGATCTTCAAAATTATCTATTTAATAGTGATAGAATATTTGCATAGCTCATGAGGTAGCATTAAAAAAGAATACCCCTAGCTCAAGGTCATCAATCCAAAGTCAACAATCACATGAATCTACATCATGAGTACTAAAGGCATAATGTTAACAATTACAAACACATTATAATGATGTGTGAGTCATTAAAACAAATCTTATGGAACGAACATATAATGAAAATGGACCCTCAGTTACATAGTATAGTTTATGAAATGAAATAAAGGATACAATATAATTTATCAACAAGAATAGAGGGTATGATGTTGAAGACTGATTGAATCAATTGAGTGGATGTCATTGATGTAAACCCACTAAAAATTGCCAAAAATATTTTCACTAATGTGTCCATGTATGAAGGTAATATCTAATTTGGAGATCATGTTCTTAGATAATGACCTAGTGTGGATACAAAGACATCCATCGATAGGAAAGCCTTAGTTTATCATATATCATTGATCAAGACAAAATGATAACTGAGAGTTTTGATATCAACTTCCCTTGAAAATATACCATGATAAGATAATCACTTTGTAATCCTTTACTTAAAAGGACCAATAACATAATGCAACAATGCAGTGGGCAATGAAGAACTCTTGATAGTGACTAGAATTAAAACTATTTAGAGTAAATAACTCATAATCCTGGAAATATAAATAATCCTGGAAATATAAACATTAGGGGGATTTTGAGGTCTTAAATTTCCCTTCTACGAAAAATAGTAAAATAATAGTTAAAGCAGTAAAATAAGAGTGATGAAATTTTAATGAAAAAGAAAGGAAACAAGTTTTTTTTCAATTGTATTTTCAACTTGTTCCCTTGTAAGTTTACCTAAATATCAAGTGTAGATACTCATTGGATGTGCGATTAAATTATAAATCTAATAAGTTCACACTGTTCAAGTTTTTAGTACACCCACATATTTGTTTTTTGAAAATACATGAAAAACAAATGTTCAACATACTTTTTTCATGTATTTAAATTTTTTTCAATGTGGCTCTACTAAAAGAAACAAAAATAATGAGATATCATTTAGGATATGGTTATAAAATGGGAAGAGGGAAATATTAGGTCTGAACTTTTAAGTCCCATTAGGGGGTAAATAAGATCTCCTAATCCCATGAATAAATGTAGTATGGGTGGCCAAATGGAAAGGTAGGAATGCTAACTAAGGTGGCTAATGGAGGGTAGGTTTTACAACACATGCTAATGATCTGCAAATAGTGAATACTACTAAAGGAAAGGAAGGGATGCTAACTAAGGTAGCCCATGAATAGTATGCTTTACAATAAATGTTATTATATGAAACAATGAATTTGACTAATGTCATAAGTTGGTGGATTGCAACATAAATCATAATGGTTAATAACAAAAGAATAGAATATAAGGAAAAGCATATTGCCATAGGTGACATCAAAACGCATAAATCATGGATCCATAAAGATCACCATTGAAAATGCCAAAGAAAATATATCCAAACTATTATATACATGATCAACAACACTAGTATAAAAGTTAATAAATCCAAGATAAACCTTCAATAATTTATTTTTCTCTCTAATCCAAAACCTTGAAAACAAAAACCTTAAAAATACAATATTCTATAGAGAAGTAAGTAATATTATTACTTATATATAGTACTTATTTAGGTAAATCCCCTTATGTGGCTCAGATCAAGGATTCCTATGATAATCAATGAATTCATGCGATATTTTGAGAACATACAATAGGCTATGTTTTATCCATAAACTTTTTTGGATATTCCTATGGAAAGTTCGTTAGAACATATCTCTTAAATCTATATTTAAAAATTCAAAATCTACACTATTAGGTTTTATTCTTGTTTAGATTTATGTATATGTAGATTGAAGTTAATTGTGTATGCATGAAAACTAAAATCTAATAGAAAAGATAAAAATGAAATAAAAACTCACAAACCATGATTGACACAATATATGACCTAGGAAACCCTTTCGAGGCAAAAACTAATTGGAAGGTGAGGTTGATTTTCTGTCTTTCTGAATAGAAAATGGTTGCAGGTACAAATAAGTATGGTCTATGGCCAATGGGATACTATAGTCTACAATTCCTCTCTATTTTTTGTATCTCCTATCCTTTTGAGCTAGTTTTCCTCATCTATGGAACAAATGCACTGGAAAATGATGGAACCCCTTTTCCACCTAGTGGCCCTTTTATAACACAACCCGATAGCCTATTAATGCTTTGGTTTGACTACCCCAATTTCTAAGAAGAGTTACAAAATAGAACCTTCTCTAGTATTATTCATCATAATCACATGGGAAAATCCCTTTTCCATGAATAATGGGGGCTAAGCTGGCATCCTATGGAATTATGGTGGTGAAAACACGAAGGTCAACTTTGAGTAGTGTAACTTTTGCTCACGGACTCCAATTAAGGTGATTATTATGTCATTGGAAAGTTTTATGTGTGTAGAAACGGAAATAAATGTTTTATGCTAAAGAAAAAAAATGAGCCCCACAAAAGTCATTTGATGCCTCAAAATGCTCCTGAAATGCTTTAATCCCCAATTTGACAAACTAGGTCCCATCGATAAAGATGGTTCTTTGAGATGATTCCTCCAGTTTTTCCACTCTAAAAGCATTGAGATGGATAAAAATTAATTATATGATATAATCCATATCAATTCTATGGAAATTCCACACAAGCTTCAATTTCCATGTTCCTTACATATCCTAATTGTAGTTATGAAATAGAATCAAGTTGTTGTTAGAAGCAACTCAATGAAAAATATCAAAAGATAATGCAATTCCTTGATGATTCTTATCAAGAAATGAAATATATATGATAAAATCATAATTATCCTAGATTGGAGTGAAATTTTTTATGGTAAGTCCTAAAAAAAGGAATCCTAAAAATAATTAACTGAAGGCTTAACATTTCACTAAATGACCTAAAAATCATTCCAAAATTATTTAAAAGGAATAGTATAAAGCTTAAATGTTATGAAACCAACTCATAAAAATATAGAAAAGAGAGATAAACACCTTAGAATCTAGCCTCTTCGATGGGGAAACCTTTTTTACATTATAAAAATGAATAATTCTTGGGTGATACAAATGACAAGACCTCCTTTCTATTATACGAGTCTATGGGGTCATAATATAATCAAAGCCGAAATAACAATAATAATCTAAGGGCACAATAATGACAATAGTGGGCTTCTACAAGGCACAATACTAAAAATATGAGGACTACATGGGGACAACAGTATAATAAGGGTGTTGTAGTAATAACAATAAGGGGTTATGCTAGTAGTATAGGGACCTAGCATGCTAGTGTCTTTCAAAAAGTGTTGTCATCAACACTTGAGTAGTTATTGATGCTTATGTATAAAATTCTTGTCCTCCCATGTGGAATATTTTGTATGTAAGGTCTTCCACTTGATGAGATACTCTGAAATTCATCAATTTCGTAGTTGTCAGGTTCTTGTTTCTGTGACTACTCTAGGCTATAATACGATTTTTCCTTCCTTGTCCAGTTCTGGCAATATTGTTTACACTGGGATCTTCTGCAACTTTTGAATGAGTGGCCACACTTCTTCATCTTTCTTCCATTCATCCCTTTCTTCATTTATGTAATCTGGTTGGGTAATATAAAAAGCACAAAAAAATGCTTACACATCCTATCCTTTCTTAAGAGTGCATCTGCAACAACATTTTTCTTTCCTTTTTTGTAGATGAATTCAAAGTCATAAACCAACATATTTGTGACCCATTTTTTCTATTCTTCTAAAGATAATCTTTGTTCTAAAAAGTATTTAAGACTATCATGATCCATTTTTACCTTGAAGTGTCTTCCCATTAGGTAAGGTCGCCATTTCTTAAGTGCATGTAGTATTGCTAACATTTCCTTCTCATAAATAGCTTTGTGTAAATACTTTTCTTTGATTGGATGACTTTTGAATGCAATGGGTCTTTCATATTGCATTAAAACAACACCAATTCCATTTAATAATGTTGTTAGAGGTGTTGCTATTCTCCCATACTTCTTAACAAACTTGTGATAATACCATGTCAACCTGAGATATCCTCAAATATTCTTTACGCATGTGGGGATTTTCCATTCCTTAATGGCTTTAATTTTGCTAGGGTCTACCTTAACAACTTCATGAGATAAAATATGACCCAGATATTCCACCTCTTGTACTTCAAGGAGACATCTAGAGTTGTCTGCATACAATTGTTTCTCCTCCAATAGTTTGAGCACCCTATCAACATGTTGAACATGATCCTTCCAAGACTTGTTGTATATTAGTATATAATCAAAAAATACTAACAAAAATTTTCTTAGGAAGGGTTTGAAAATGGAATTCATCAAACCTTGAAATGTAGAAGGTGCATTGGTAAGGCCAAAAGGCATGACCAAAAATTCATAATGAACCTCATGACTGCTAAATGTTATTTTCAGAATGTCTTCAGTCTTCATTCCAATTTGATGATATCCTGAACAAAGATCCAACTTGGTGAATTAAATTTATCCATGAAATTGATCCAATAATTTATCAATAACAGGAATGAGAAATTTATGTTATGAAACCAGCTCATAAAAAGATAGAAAAGAAAGTTGAATGCCTTAGAATTCAGCCTCTTCGAGGGGGGCAACCTCCTTTACATTACACAAAAGAACAATTATTGGATTATTCAAATAAAAAAACCTCCTTTCTATATATAGGAGTCTAAGGGGTCACAATATAATGAAGCAAGACCTAAAAAATAATAATATAAAGGCACAAAAATAACAATAGAGGGATTCTATGGGCCAAATAATAACAATATGGGGGACATAGGGGACAAAAATATTAATAAGGGATAAAACTACAATATTAATGGGGGAATCACTAGTATTATAGGGACCTAAGATGCCCCTCTCCTTCAAAATGTGTTTTCCTCAATGCTTGAGTAGTTCTGGATGCTTCTGTATAAAATTCTCATCCTCCCATGTAGAATCTTCAGCAGATAAGTTCTACCACTTGATGAGATACTCTAAAATGGATCAATTTCGTAGTTGTCGAGTTCTTCTTTTTATGAATGCTTCTAGTTCCAATATAATTTTTCCTTCCTCGTCAAGTTCTGGAAATATTGTTTGAATTGGGAGCTTGTCACCTATAACCTTCTTTAAACATGAAACATGGAAAACTAGGTGCACTCAAGAAGTTGCAGGAAGCTCCAATTTGTATGCCATAGTACCAATATTTTGCAACACTTTGTACGAACCATAATACTTTGGTGACAATTTGTTATCCTTCTTAGCTTGCTTGAGGGACATTTGTTTATATGGTTGCATCCGTAGGAATACCCAATCACCTACATCAAAACTTCTTTCACTACGATGTTGATCTGCCAGTTGTTTCATTCTATGTTGCGCCAACACGAGGTTATCCTTTAAGAGTTGGAGAACTTGTTGTTGATGCTTGATGTGATGTTCCACTGCTTGAACCATAGAATTTTCTCTTAAATATGATGTGATGGATGGTGGCTGATATCCATAAAGTGCCATAACTGTGGTCATTTTTGTTGCAGTATGGAAGGAAGTGTTATACCACTATTCAACCAAAGGCATCCATTTGACCCATTGTTTCTATTTATCAGATACAAAGTAATGAAGATATCCTTCCAAACATTTGTTTACTATATTTGTTTGCCCATCAGATTGAGGATGATAAGATGAGCTATGAGCTAACTCAGTACCAAGACAAAAAAATAATTATGACAGAAAATTTCATGTAAAAATGGGATCCCTGTCACTTGTAATAATATTTGGGTTTCCATGTAGCTTTTGAATTGTTTCCATAAATGCCGTAGAAACTGTATTGGCTTTAAATGGATGTGATAATGCATAAAAGTGTGCATACTTGGTAATTCTGTCAACTACCACCATCATGACACTCGTTTCCTCAGACTTGGGTAAACCTGTGATAAAATCCATTGAAACATCCTCCCAACATTGGTTTCGAATGGATAAAGGTTGTAATAGACCTACTGTCTTAATTGTTTCAGCTCTATTTTGTTGGAATACCAAACATTCCGCCTCAAACTTTTGAATATCCCATTTAAGGCCATCCCAAAAAAATTCCTTCTTAACCCTCTGGTAAGTTTTTAAAATCCTGAGTGCCCTCCTAAGGGAGAAGCCTGCAATTCTAGAAGAATTTTTTGTTTGAGTTGGGAATTCTTACAGAGGTATAAGCAATCTTTGTACCATAATGAATCATTTTTCTAGCTAAATGTATTAGATGTATTGGAGTCTTGTTGTAACTTTCGAATAAGTTCCCACACTTCCTTGTCATTATTCCATTCCTCCCTTGCTTCGTTTATCCAATCTAGTTGGATAATAGAAATGGCGCACAACAATGCTTGCACATCCTCATCCTTTCTTGAGAGTGCATCTACCAAAACATTTTTCTTCCCTTTTTTGTATATGATTTCAAAGTCATAACCCAACATCTTTTTGACCCATTTTTGTTGTTATTTAGAGGATAATCTTTGTTCTAAAAAGTATTTAAGGCTATCATGATCTGTTTTTACCTTGAAGTGTCTTCCCATTAGGCAGGGTCGCCATTTATTAAGTGCATGTAGTATTGCCAACATTTCCTTCTCATAAATAGCTCTGTGTAAATACTTTCCCTTGATTGGATGACTTTCAAAAGCAATGGGTCTTTCATCTTGCATTAAAGCAACACCAATTTCATTTCCGAAAGCAACAAATTCCACAATAAAGGTTTTCATGAAGTCTGGTGTAGCTAAGACCGGTGCTTCAAACATTGCCTCCTTAAGGTATTTGAAGGCCTTTGTTGCTTCTGGAGTCCATGAAAATGCATCTTTCTTCAACAATGTTGTTAGAGGTGCTACTATTTTCCCATAATTCTTAGCAAACTTGCGATAATACCCTATGAACTTGAGAAATCCTTGCAAATTCTTTATGGATGTGGGGATTTCCCATTCCTTAATGGCTTTAATTTTCCTAGGGTCTACCTTAACTCCTTTATGAGATACAATATGACCTAGATATTCCACCTCTTTTACTCCAAAGAAAAATTTGAATCGTTTTGCATATAATTGTTTCTCCTCCAATAGTTGTAGAACCATGTCAATGTGTTCAACATGATCCTTCCAAGACTTGTTGTAGATTAGTATATCATCAAAAAATACTAACACAAATTTTCCAAGGAAGGGTTTGAAAATGGAATTCATTAAACCTTGAAATGTAGAAGGTGCATTGGTAAGGGAAAAAAGCATTACCAAAAACTTGTAGTGACCCTCATGAGTTTTAAATGTTGTTTTCGAAATGTCTTGAGTCTTCGTTCTGATTTGATGATATCCTGAATGAAGATCTAACTTGGTGAAGTAAATTGATCCATGTAATTCATCCAATAATTCATCAATGATGGGAATGGGAAACGTATCTTTAATAGTGAGCTTGTTGAGGTCCCTATAATCTGGACACATGCACCATGATCCTTCCTTCTTGTGCACCAATACCACTGGTCCAGAGAAAGAACTTTGGCTAGGTTGAATTATACAAGCCTCAAGCATTTCTGCAACCATATGTTCAATTTCACTCTTTTGGGCATAGAGATATTGGTACGGCCTGATGTTTGGAGGAACACTTCCTGGAATCAAATGAATATCATGATCATGATCACGAATAGGTGGGATTCCTTTGGGAGTCTCAAATACGTTGGAATGATTGTCCAAGGCTTTCCGGAGATCTAGAGAAATAGATGATTTTGATGTGAAACATCTAGCGAACATAATTGTGCAATTACACCTTGTTGTTCCTTTTTTAGAAGCTTTGTCATACCATTAGAGCTTATTATCTTTCTTGGTTTCCCTTCAATAACCCTTAATTCAACTTCCTTTCCTTCCACATAAACTTTCATGAAAAGTTCTTGAAAGTTAAAAGCTATTGTACCCAAGGATTGTAGCCATCAGACTCCTAGTACAACATCATCACCTCCCATTGGAATGGAAAGCATTGGGATTTTCAATACATATTCTCCCATGGATAGCTTGATATTATGTCACCTTCTATAGAAATTTATCATTCCTCCATTTCCAGCCATCACTTGACACTCTGGTGCTAGATATAGGAAGCAATTCAATTCTTTTGCTATCTTATAATGAATAAAATTATGGGTACTTCTTGAATCAATCAACACTATTACCCTTTTCTTCTTGATTTGTCCTTCCATCTTGATGGTTTGAGGAGTGGTAATTCTAGCCAATGCATTACAAGATATTGTCGGATTCATTTCTTCTTCATCTAGGCTTTGTTCCTGGAGCATATCCTCTTCTTTTGACCTTTCTTGCTCATTTTCTTCTTCCTCTTTACAATCTATGTATAATAATTTCTTCTCAGCACACTTATGACCTTTAATGTATTTGCTATCAGAACTGTAACAAAGCCCTTTTGCTCTTTCTTCTTAAAATTTTTGTGGTGTCAACCTTATAGGTTGTGGAAGGCTAGGGGCAACAAAATTTCCATCTTTATAGTTGTGAGTGGTATGCTTCCTGGTTGCGATAATTTTTCTTTCCATTTTTCTTGCTAACCTGAGTGCCTTCTCTAATGAATTAGGTTCCCAAAGGTGAACATCATGCTGGATATTATCCTTTAAAGTCCCTATGAACACATCAATCCTATGCTCCTCTAGAATATTTTTTACCCTTATGTTCAATTTTTGGAACTCCTCAA
>APFE031373373.1:2127-12166 GCA_000404065.3 Pinus taeda
AAAAATAAAGCTGGTAGTCCCGATTTTGGGATCCAGTGGGAAATCTCTGTGTATATGTGTTTTATGTGTTATGCTCTCGCATTTTTATTTTTCCTGCGATTTAGAATTCATATGCAGGTAATTTCTGTACGGGGTTAAAACCTACATCTGCTAGATTGATACCCGCCGTGTATAAATTGTGTACAAACTTTTCCCAAGCAACAACGAGATCACCGATTAAGCCAAGCTCCCATGCTTGAGTCCAAGGAGTCAATGATATGGAATCATGAGAAGCATACATTTGGTTTAAATAAGAAATATCTATATTATGAATATACCTAATAAGTGGGGAAAACGTAGTATGATCTCCATTAAATCCTTTAATGGGATCCAAACCAATCTCCACATTTGTACCTATACCTATATCCCATCTTAAATTCCCTATTATCTAGTTCTTAATTTTCATCATACTACTCCATATATATGAATTCGAATATGGAACCCGAGCCTCTTCCTTTATCCATGTCACAAAGGACTAATTTCTCATATATATATATTTTATGATGAACTGCCATATGCCATTGCCATTTAGAGCTCACCACAAACTCTTTACTAGCAAAGCCCACCCAAAATGTTCGGTGTTTTTCATACCCCATCCCCCATCTTCCTTCCACATAAAAATCTCCTCCAGACGCACAATATGGGTCCTTTTTACATCTCCAAAACCCACCCATAAAAAAATTGAAATGTAAAAATTAATTCACTTGATGATGTTTTTTGGTATCGTATAAAGATGCATCCAGTAGATTGAGATACTTTGCATAACCGATTGGACCATAACCAATCTACCCCCATCGTAAGCCATTTATGTGACCACAACAACAACCACTATTCAAATTTATGAATCAACCACTCCTAGTCTCTAATACCATATTTATTTGGTTTTAAAATAAAACCCAGGTACTTGAATCCACTATCCATTCAAGCAGCCTCAACATAAAAAAAATTGCAATCTCCATTATCGGAACATCTTCTGAGGACATTGCATTCAAAGTATATTGTCTTTTTCATGTAGAGGCCCGATGCATCTCCAGAGGAGGAAATAATCTAATATAAAATTTCCATTCATTCACAAAAACCTCCCCTAAAGTAAGGACATCATCCACAAAAATAAGATGAGTAATGGATATGTTTTTTATGATCCTACACCCAAAAATCATTCTACAATAATGAACCTCTGAAATCTTCCTACTCAAACCATAAATGACCAACAAGAATAAGATATGGGAGAGTGAGAAACCTTATCTTAATCCTCTCGAGGACCTAAAGAAACATGATGGAACCCCATTTACTGATACTGCAACATTTACAAAAGTGATGCTTTCCATAATCCAGATCATGACTTGCAGCAAAAGTCTAATCCTACGCAAAATCATTCTTAAAAATTCCCAATCAACACAATCATAGGCTTTAATAAAATCTATTTTCATTAGACACACATCTTTCTTTTTTACCTTAATGGAGTGTAAGCATTCTTGAGCAATAGCCACCACATCTTGAATCTATCGATTAGATAGGAACTCAAATTATTCTCGAGAAATGAATTTTGACAATGTAGCTTTTATTTGAGTTATAATGATCTTAGAAATCATTTTATCTATAGTACTGCAAAATGAGATGGGCTTGTAATGAGAAAGTTGTAGTATTTGTAACTTTAGGGATAATAGTGATGAAGATAGCATTTAATGAACCAAAGAGAGAAAACGATTCTGAGACTCCTCTGCCATTGATAGAAGATCCTACCCCATGATATCCATGAAGTGAAGGAATAATTTGACAAACCACCCGCCCAGACCCGAGCTCTTGTCCCTGAACCCCAACTTTAAAACTAATGTCAATTCATCATATGTGATCGACCTCCCTATATAATCACTTTACTCGACACAAAATATTTTTGAATACAATTGAATGTATCCCATATGGTTTTCTATATCCATCTCGACTCTAGCGCAATATTGGTTACCAAAATATCAGAGAATCTCTTGATGTAAATCTCTCTGAGACATCCATGAGACCTAAATGGAATTTCTCTCCTTTTAATGGCATGATTATTGAATTTTTTTGTATTTTTATGTGAAACATTCACATACTACTTAAATTATATTTGTAAACTAGCATTGTCTCTATGCATAAACTAACCTCAAATTACCAATATTACAACTTAATTCTCACGCACCTCTTTTTTACCATAAACATGATATATTGTAAATTTCCCATCCATATTTTCAATCCTCCCTGGAAGATTAGTTTCAAGGGAATATATGGTTCTCATCATATCCACATCTTTTCAATCACATTAAGATTAGTTTCAAGGGAATATATGGTACTTACCATATCCAGTAGGACATGGTAGGAGGGCAATCTCACTCAAATTTGTGTGGCTAACAAAAAGAACATGAAGAACATGAAGGAAAATGAAACGTACTCTCATGTCTCGACAAAGGAATGGATAATACTAAGGATATGGTAGGAGGTATTTCATTCAAATTTGTGTTTCTTAAGGAATGTGAAACGTACTTCCATGGCTTGACAAAGGAATAGGAAAGAATAAAATGATAGTTTAACCACATTCATTTAAAACGTAGATATACATAACTTTCAAATCATTATTGTAGCTATATTTTATATTTAAATAAAACAAATGGGAGGTGAGATTCAGTGTATAAGGAAGACCTATATTTATTATAGTCTTTCAAATCAAGATAATTAATTAGATGATATTTCAAATCAAGATGACATGTAATTGTCTTTCACTAATTTATTTATTTCTAGCATGGTATGGGCAAGACACTTCAATCTATTTTGTAATGGTGAAACATTTGAGTTTAAGAGGTATATATAAAATGTTTTATTAAAATTTTAATTCCATAACAAAAGACACTTCATTACATATGTTTGCACAAGTGTGAATATGGATTTTAGTAAAGAATTTTTAATATGCTATTGAACCTGGAAACTTGATATTTATTTGTTTATTTGTTTTTATGTTTGTTTGATTATATATTTGGAAAATGGATAATTTTACATTTAATTTCATAAATAATTCGTTAAAAATTGATGTTTATTGGGTTAAATAAATAATTCGTTAAAAATTGATGTTTATTGGGTTAAATTAATAATTGCATGGCGTATTTTTTAACATTGTGTTTTTTATCATTTTAGATTAGATAATTGGTTGATAAGTAGTATTTTTATAAATTAAAATTTTAATTCTAGATTGGTGATTTTACTAAAAAGCTTGATCCAAATTCTGAGTGTTAGTTGTGTTTCCACTTAATTTCTTACTTTTAGTTATTTGCATATTTAGTATAGATTTAGGTTGGTTTTTTTCTATCGATGAAAAAGCACTAACTTGTATATAATTTCAATTTACTGCAATTTTGGTGTTTCATGTACTAGTTTGCCTCACTAATGTACAATTTGCACAATAGTTCCTTCCATATTTTCATGGCTTTCATAAGTGTTCCCTTGCAAGTCTCATGCATCATCTTTGTGTAACCATTGCACAACCTCACCATATCATAGCAAAAGTTATTTATTTTATTACCCAACAATTATGAAAATTACACCACTAACATAGTTAATACTTGCACGACTTTCATGAATTATATTTTCTAGAAGCATATGGCTTATTTTTGTAACTTGGTGTTATCTCAAAATCAGGTCCTAATAGGCTGCTGATTAGGTTGACTTTAAGTAACTATTTCAAACCTACTTTAGGCTGAGGCTTAGCCTCCTCAACCTGAGAGGGTTCTCTCAAAAAGGGGTTAATGATTTTGATTATAGTTAAGATGGCTAACTCTTGTGAAATAACTGTAAGAATCTGAGTGGTGGAAATACATTTAACAACTATCCGTTGGGCTTATGGAGTCAACAACATCTCAATATGACAATGAATTCAACCTTACATAGAAGTCAGGGCATTCAACATTTAAAATATTCAGAATATAACAACTCAGATAGGACCACCCAGTCTATGAATGCATACAGGAAGTTAGAGCACCTCAAGTGAATTCTAAGTGATTACACATTCATACCACTGCAAGAATTAGAAAAAGGACAACATCACACATTCTGAACATAAAAATCCCTCATGAATCCTGAGAAGTAAAGCCAAACATGTATTATCAAAACAGAGTTTTACATAAGCCAAATATCAGCCTTTTTCATAAAATTTCCAACCCTGAGTACATTGCTGCTTCAGCTATATATAGAGGTCTTATTCTATCTGATTGAGATTCCTCCTCAAGCATGAGGGGAACTCGAGAACTACTTCTATTACTGACAGCTATTAAACTTTAACTACTTAATAAATACCACAAACTGTTAACTGGAGTTTTTAGAGATCTAAATCAAATAGGACTCTAACTTCATATTACACGAATAATGGATTTGATTAGGATCATTCTCTTTCTTTGACATCTGGTTCTCTTTCAGTTTGGCTGAGATGGGTGTTCAATGCTCCACGCTGATCTTGTATGCCGTATCCTCTCCACTATTCAGAAATATAGGAAACTATCCTTGCTTCTCGGTTTTATGGTTTTCAAATCCACAAAAGCCGGTCTTTCATCTTTGCTTTCCAAAACGTGACGAGTGGCCACGTCTATTGATTTGCTGTCCATTGTTTTTAAAACATGACTATTGATGTGCTGTCCACTGTTTTCAAAACCAAAAAAACGCATTCAGGCTGTCTGAACTGTGTTTCAACTGCTCATGTTATGACAAAATGCAAATTGGATCCAAACCATTTTTCTCCACTTGTCGTAGTCTGATTGATTGATGTAGATTTAGATGTCTCCTTGCATACATTTATCCCTCAAAATTTTCCCGCTTCTGCTTCAAAATTGGTTGATTTATATTGGAACCATTACCTTCAGCAGTTTCGTAGCGCGCTACGAAACTGCTGAGTTGTTTAAAAGACATTGTTCTTAAACCAAAAATTTTATTAATCGAACACTTTGTTTTCAAAACTTCCTTTAAACTTTCCAAAACTGAATGGACATTTAGAATTCTTCAAGAAGATGATACCAAGCAAACTCATCAAAATTCAAAACATACTCTTACTTGAAATGTGATTTCATTTAGAAAGTTCCTTTAGCTGACTTAACTGTGCCTTTAGATCTTCTATTTGTTTCTTCATAATCTTGTTCCCAGCTCTCAATTGCATATTAATCATCCTGATGAACTTGGCTTCTTTGATTTCCGGCACTGTCCAAGTATGAAATTGAGTATTACAGTCAACCACCTCTACAGCTGCATTCTCCTCCCATAGGGTTTTAATTCTGTAATAATTAGCTTGTATGATGGCATGTCTTCTAGCAGCTTTCTTCAGTCTGGCAATCTCATGCTTAGCTGATTCCAATTTTCTTTTCAAGTCTGCTATATTGTCTTCTTTGGATGTGGCGACTGTTTTGCCTATGTTCTTTCTTTGCTGGCGTTGTATCTCTTCCTCTGTTTCCTCTGTTCTTGGTGGTGCCTCCTGTACTTGCTGAAAACTCCTTGTTATAGGTCTCCTGGGTTTAAAAACAAATTGTTCAGCTTGCTCGTCAAATTTAAGCCTTTTTGAGGCTTTGGTTTTCTTTGTACTCTCTTTTTCTGACTGTATCAATTCATCTTGAACTAGTAAGGATTCCTCAAAGTCAATAGCCTACAATAAATCATTTAGATTTCTCTTTGAAACTGGACTTTCTTCAACCGCTACTGCTTTACCTTTTTCTTCAGCCATCTGAATTCTTGTTCTTCTCCTTGAGACTACTTCAGCTGTGCTTGCTTTAGGTACAATCTTTTTAACATGAGCTTTTTCCTTAGTTGATTGCTGAGGTGTGTCTTGAATGATCAGTGGTTGTACTGGCTCTCTCACTTGTTTCCTTGCTTGTAATTTTGGGAATCTCTTAGCTCTTGCTTCTGTTTGGAGATCTGCTATTGTGAGATCTCTTGCAGGTAGAGGACTGAGGCTAGTCTCACTTTTGAAGCCAGCCATAAAAATAAATGAATTCCAATCTTTGCCTACCTTTTGAAGCTCATGTAAGACCAGCAGTTTAATCAAACCATGATGAAACAGAGAAGTTTCACAAGCTTCTTTCCTCAATTGTACTTTGTCACACATCTTACTCAAACTACGGAATTAAAAAAAAGGTAGATTAATGGAAACCTTCCCTGTGAAATGCAAAAGGAGCTTGAAATGGTACGAATACACCTTGTTATACCTTCCTTCGCAAGTCAAGTATTTTTGTATGCAGGTGAGTAAATGTGCATAAGATTCTTTGACATAGCTCTTGGGAACTGACTTACTTAAATCTGCATTTACAAACTCCTTCTTTAAAAACTCCTTGCAAGGATTCATGTCAAATTTGAAATTTTTGAACTAGTCCTCTTGTCCTCGTGGGATCTCTGTCACAGTGGATATTATCTCTGGTGAGACCTGCAATTCTATCATAGCTACCTTTGAATTTAAGCCTGTGAAATTAAGTGCAAATTCTTTGGTTACCTGTGCATGCCCTCCTTGTAACTTCTTGCAAAAATTCCAGCACCTGGCTTTTTTGAATGCCTTCTCCACCTCTTTATTCCTTAGTGCTATATCCAGGCCTTCAGGCTCGTTCCTTAGACATTTGCCGGATCTATGTTCTTTTTTCTCCATTGATTTCTCCATGAAATCTTAAAGACTTGCAAACAAGAAATACTAGCTCTGGTTTGAACTGTAACTCAGCTTCTTTTAAAATTTTGCCTCGCTTGAATTTGCTGCCTCGCTTGATTTTCTGTCTCGCTTGATTATACTTGTATTTGAACTTGAAATCTTGCCACTTGAAATCTTTCAAATTGCAATCTTGCAGATTTGTTATTCATGCAAGGTTTACAACCATCATTAAGATTTGTGCAGGGTGGCCTTTCTTGGAAATGGTGATTCATGCATATCAACAGATCTAATGGTGGTGATAATGGCGATGGGTGGTGGAACGTGATAAGAGGAGTACATGAACTGACATGAGATGACACAGCCTGTGATTCACCTAACGGATTTGACATTTCGGGAAAGATTCGCTGCGAAATACATGAATCCCAGATTTCGCAGTGCGGTTAGTTTGAAATTTGAATAATGCGCTGCAGAATTTCCTAATAAGGTTTGCGCTGTGAAACTGCTAAGCAAATAAAAGCGCTGTGAAAACACTTTAATAGTATGCATGCGCTACGCAATTACCAAAAGGCTTGGTGGTGGATAACAAAATGACATGTGGCTATGAAACAATGGTGAATGAAGGAGAACCAATGGTAGATAGGAATATACTTGACTCATGACCTCCTAAAACTTCAGATTTTAAAGGAAGAAAAAAAAAATGAAAACAACATAGACTAACACTGACCTTTGTCATCGGGCTAGGATGAAAAGTTACATATATCAGATCTTTTTTTATCAAAGTGATAACAGGCACAATGGCCGGAGAACAATAATAAATAAAGATAGTAAATGTGAAAAAAGGATAGTAAATGTCAAAAGAGTGATTCTGAGAATCGCGGGTGGCGGGGCGCCCTTTCACATTTACTATCCTTTTTTTTCCCATTGAATTCAAATACATTACCATTGAAATTTTAAAAAATTAATATTTTAAACAAAAATAATAAATTTTATAGAATATGTGAAAAATTTATGTAAAATTTTACTAAAAACCAATAAAGTTAATGTTCTAATATGTTCTAATGTGAAAGGGCAATTCTGAGAATTGCCTCGCCACCCTGTGGTTCTCAGAATCGCCCTTTCACATTTACTATCCTTTCACATTTTGTAAACATATTTATTATAATAGTATCCAAATGAAATGATGGCTGCCTATAATATTTTTGGTCTAAACTATTATAGTTTTAAATGGTTACAATGTTTCATTTTTTAAAATATTAAATATATTTAAAAACCTATTTTGACTCAAGAAATTAAAATAAATAATAAAAATCATTAAAAATATAATTAAACAAAAAATATCCCCCAAATTCCAGCCAAAAATACTGTGTAGCCTCAATAGACTTATTCTATTTTCAACATCTACTTTATAAATTTATATTTTTACAACTCCACTACTTAATAAGAGAAATTAAAATAAAAATTATAACACAACTTCACTCTAACCGCTTTAACTTGCGATTCTACAACTAGCCCCTCCATGATTGTAAACCCCATGATTCTCAGAATGGCGTGAGCTGAAATATTGGTAATGTATTTGAATTCAATGGCAAAAAATTATTATAAACCTGTGGGAATTTTCTTTTTCACCAAGAATTTGAAGAAATGGATGAAGGCATTTCTCTTCATAAGTAAAAGTTGTCTTTCAAAACATGCTATGAAAAGTCTAGTTTTGCTAGTGATATGATGACTATAATACCATGATTGTAATGACTCTGTGGGTTTATGATTAAGAGTTCCTTGAGAATATATATATGAGATTTTGTGAAAAGTAAAAAATTTCTATAGATATTTTAGAGTATATTTCAAAGTTATATGATGGTAGTAATGACTCTTGGAAAAGTTATGCGGGAAGATGTTAAATATATATCATTAAAATTATGTTATATAGATACATAGATAATGTTAATATAGTTTATATCAATGTTCAAATATGTAATTTTTTTTGGAAACTAAAGCAAATTAATAACTTGGAAATCAACGTTAAATTTTGTGCTAAATTATGTAACCTTTAAACCTAACAAAATGAATGTTCAAATCATTTTTTTTGAAAGAGCATAAAATACAATTTTATACATTTAAGATTACACATATAGGCTTTATTAATGCATCAATTTTTAAAACACAACCTCCAAACCTAGGCTAGATTCTAGTTCATAATTACATTCCCATTGGAGATGCATAAAAGGAAATAGTTATGCTTGTATTCTAAAACATATTATCATAATTTGGAATCTTACAGGTGTGTTACATGTGCGTTATATATTGTGATCATGAGTTATAATTGTGAGTTTCTATATTACTATCTTTAGCTAATCAAATCCATTTTCTTAGAGCATGAATAGGCCTAATGGTTAAGAGCATGTGTTTCCTCCTAAGAGGTCACAGGTTCAAAAACCAGAAGCGGTTAGAGTAGGTATGCCTTCGTAGACAATAATCAAATCATTACATGGAGGTGGGTCTCTCGTCCCACAAACAAGGGGGTCTCATACACCAATTTGGTGTCTGGCTTGGCTATGACAATAGAGATTCTAAAAAGGTTGTTACTAGAAGGAATAGTGTTGAGATGGGAGTCTGCTTAAACCAATCATACATCTAGAAGAATTTTGAAACCTGAAATGGTGGGCATGCATGTGGACTCAGATGGGGCACTAGTTGATGAAAGAGAAGAATATGGAACATCTTCATCTGCATCTAGTCATTCATTCAACGATGTTAATTCTGATGGTGTGCAAGAAAATATGAGTGATTTTGAATAGTTGTCTAAGACAGTTTATATAAGTGATGTTTGCATCGTATCTTGAAATAAAATTTTTGATTTCCATATGTTGTTAAATCAGAAGTTAGGAGTCATTTTTATGTTGTTTGATTATATGGCTTAATTATGATAATTTTTATTGTTTAGAATATATACAATGCAACATTAAATTAGAGATATAATGTATGTTTCATTCAATATACAAATAATGACATTTTGATTCATTTAGTCATGTAATTTGTTCATAATGTCATGGTTTTTTAATTTTATCATTGAAAAAATTCTAATTTATCTTGTATCTAGCATGTTATGGTTGAAAACATGTTGAATTTATACTTAGGAAAGAAAAATGTTATTCTACCAAAAACATTAGTGTGTTTTTTCCTCATAAACAACTATTTTTTTGCACATAAAAATTTTGTTTTACTAGCATTTTTTAAAAATGTTGAAAATTGACCCTAAAAAAAAATCGTCGTTCTAGTATCAACACTTTTTCGTTTTCAAGGCTTTTTTCGGATGAAAATTTCATTTTCACGGCCATTTTTAAAACATGTTCAAAATTGACCCTAAAA